>LPNX010412499.1:3792-79569 GCA_001517045.1 Pseudotsuga menziesii | reverse complement strand
CTTGGTATCCCATTGATCCACCTACTGAAAAACATTCATTTCTTAAGTTACCAAGCATACTTAGCCATAACCACTAAGTAGTTTCTTGGAGTGATAACAGCGACCATACTAGGGATAGCTTAATCCAGTGAGATCTGGTATAGATTTGGTCAAAACTGGAGCATATCCAGTTAGATCTAAAATATTTGGTAAGAATCTTACTTGTAAATTTGTCATTCTCTTTGCTTAACTCACTTGAGTTGTTAATGTGAGTGATCCACCTTATTATTTTGTCAATTTCCTCTATTGAAGTATGCATTACTTCTTTATCAGTCCATCTCAGTCCACCTTTGGTTTATTTTACAGGTGAATGGAATTGTTTTTCATCTGTGGATCTGTCACTGTACCTGGATAGATCTAGCAGAGCGCTACCGTTCTGTGGTGTCAATTGCACTCTGACAGTAAGCGTCATTGGAACCTTCTTCCATACAACACAAAGAAAAGTTGGGGCCTTCACTCAGTGTACACAGTGTGCCAACACCCTGCTGACACTTTGGTGTAGCCCTACATAGTGCATCGAGGTAGGTAAATAATTGTCTTAGAGCGTGTGCTTTGATATTTTTTGCTTCTCTTGGCTTGTTGTTTACTGTGCTTATTGTCCTTTCACTGAATCTGATAGTTTGATAGCCTAATCTCACTTTTTTAGTTCAGATCTAGAAATTTTCATCAATAAGGATTTTTTAGTAAAGGAAATTGTGTATGGATTACAGTTTTGGATGCATGGTTTTCTTAGTCCATTCTCTGAAAGTGATTTAGTGTTTTTAGAAAAGAAGATATGTAGCTTCTTTAAAATTAATCAATTTCAATTGTTTATTATTCTTTCTTTTTCGAATCATATTGAAAAAAAAACAAAAAAAGTTAGTTAGCTTGCTTTGTTTCGATTACTCTCAGTTTGCATGAATGTTTAGGAGAATAAATATTGATGAGTTTGATTGAGAAAGCGTATATTTTTTGGACATTAGAAGCTCTCCTTCCTTTCCCCTTTTAGATATTTTTTATTCTTAATGGTGAAAAGCTTGTTTGTTTGAGAAATTTTTAAAGATCTTGAAGTTTAAATCATTGAAAGTAGCATGACATCTATGCTTTTTAAAAGAAGAAAGGTCTCTCCCCTACTCTAGTTATCCTTCATTAAAGAAAAGAGTTGCATTGCATATAGGTCTTAGTTTTTCATCTTGATATACATTCCACAAAAAATCACTAAGCATCAAGATAAAATCAACGGTAGATTAGGTTATAATTTTTTGTAATTTGAGTGATAGGATAGAGACGTGTTTCGGTGTCTTAAAACATAGGAGTTGTCGTTATTTCCTACAATGCATCCTGGGGATCGTTTGGTTCTTCCATGTACCACTGGTATATCGAATGACCTTTCACATACCTATGAAGTATAGCGAAAGGTACTTCATGTACTTGGTTGTATATCAGAAGGCCCCTTTCGGATGGTTGTGCATTAGACAACACTAATACGGATTTGAGCTCCCACATACCTTGAGTATATCAGGAAACACCTCTAGGATACCCTAAGAAACTGATAAAATCCTTTTGCCTGTCTTTTTGGAGAAATACACCAAGAAAAACACTCGAGGAGATACTACGCACGTGTCATTCAAGTAGTCGGGTGTTCAGGAAAGGGTACAGTCCCAATCCTCCTTGTCATGTGTTTACTATTGGACCCTGCGGTATATCATGATTTGTGAAAACTTAACAATCCTAGTGAGGAACCAACTATCATAATCCCATCCTATCATTTAAGTTTGTTTGTGGCCTTAGCTTTCATAGGATTGGTTTTGTGTAATCTTTTATTTTTTTAGATTTCTAGAGTAGAAATCCTCAGCCAACACCCTGGTTGATCTTTCTGTGAGACGTTATTGTAGGTTGCATGGTTTACCAACTGACTCTCCTCCTTTCATCAAAGTAAATGAAGGTGAAAACATGGACCAACCAACTACTGTTGATTCTCATGTATAAGGTGTTCTAGTTACTAAAACTAGGGAAGAATGTTTTTCTTATGAAAACCCCTCATTAGTTCAACAACCATCAATTAAATATACTGCCTTTCTCTTTCAATCAAAATTCCATCCTGGTTCATTGAATTTGGTGATCAATCACCCATTAGATGATATCGTAGAAACAAATTTTGGTCCAAATAATCCTTTATGGGAGACCTCTTTAGGGAAATCCATTTCTGAATACGAGACTACTAGACCTTCCTATGTTACACCCATTCGAGAGGCCCTGTCGAATCAATAATTCTTCAGGCCCCTCCATCAATCTATCAAATGTTTGCATAATCTAGGAAACAATATAAAGAGGAGAATTGTTTCTCCTCTCCCCCATCATTAAAAAAAAACCCACCTAGATATCATTCCCTTTCACCATCCCAAGTAGCTCATGTATCAAAGTCACCGGTCCAAAGATGGTTACTCAAGATCTAGGTCATCCCTCCACCCCCGCTCTAGCTACTCAAAATTCCCCATCGGTTTCCACTCTTGCGACAGTTTCCACACCTAGGGGTAACCCTCCAGCTCAAGTTGTTTTACCTACCAGAGGAACCTTGTCTAGTATGGCACAAAACCTACCGATGAAACCACCAGTAGTAAAAAATACTCCTCCTAATACCAACATATTTGTACCCTCTTCTGGCTTAGGGACAACCTTCATGGGTTCAGCCCGCTGTTAGCTAACTTTCTTGGGGTTATACTTACCCTGGAAACCAACCACCTATGGTTCATCAAGCTTATCAACCGGAATAATTGACGGATGTTTATCCTAGAATTCCTTACCCCAGGAATGCTTATGTCCCTTGGGGGAAACCTAATTGGTCTAATGTACCACCCTATGGAGGACCTGTCATAAATACTGCTAGAGGTTTTGGAGGTCCACCCGAAGAGCCACCTTTAAGAGGTACCCATAGAGTTCCACCTAGAGGACTACCTATAGGACCACCTAGAGGTCCAACACATGGAGGCCCACCACTTGGATTCCCACAACCTAGATTCCCACTACCTGGAGGCCAACCGCCTTGAGTACCACCACCTAGAGGACCATCGTTTGGAGGACCACCACCTGGAGGTCCCACCACCTAGAGGCCCACCCTCTGGAGGCCCATCACCTAGAGGACCTTCTAGTGGATCATTTGGAAATCAACCACCTAACCAAACAATCATGGGGGAATCATATATGCCCATTTATCAATCTGCATCTGGTCCTACTGGTCCACAGATGCCATATAAATATTACTGGTACCCCCAACCTAATTAACAATTACCATTTCTGGATACCTTGGATATGCTAGATTTGTCTAGATTGATAAACGATTTGATACATCATGATCCCTCATGGTCGACCATCCTGGTTAAGTTACCCTCGGACATACCTAAATTCGATGTTAAACCTAGTGAGGGTCCCAAAAACCATGTGATGACTTTTCATCTGTGGTGCTCATCTAATTCTCTGATGGATGGTGTTAGCACTCTCTTAAAATTTTGATTGTAGGAGATATGTGGGAAGTTTAATCCTATCAAAAAGTATTGGAAAGGAAACCTTAGATTTTTTAGGGAGGTTGATGGCATATAAGAAATAGCATTCAGCCACTAGAGTAGGCCACAGCGGAAAAGAAGGGAAGGATAGCGTAAATCGACGGCCCCACTCTAGAGTAATAAACTTTGAAAGTGGCAAGACAGTCTATGGATTGGGGATGCAAGGTAAAGAAGATAACGTCAGATGCACTGATGGAATTAAACGGGAATCATAATCGAAGGCTGATATTGATCAGATGGCAGATCAATGGTGTCAAAACATTTCGCACGACAAACATGCTCGGCCAAAGCCACTTTTCCAGATTGCAAAATGGGTTGAAGGGTGGAGACATCTAATGTCTGAGATTGGGATCCAAGAAGATCCATGGTCGTAAGTGATTTGACATATCAGATTAGCAAGGCTGAAGTAGCAATTTCGGATTGTGAAAAGTGGTACTAGCTGTGAATATCAATGGTCATGATGAAGAAGGGAATAGATCAACGGTCGAGGTTCTTTTTGCGATCTGAACTAGCACAGACAATGTCATGGTACCATTTCGCAAAGAGGTGGTAGGACCCACTCAGATCGACAATTTCATGGAGAAGTCGATCCCAATTGATGGGTAAGAACATGCCATGATCTAAAGCTTCCCATTGTATCAAGAAAGGATAAATTGGTGGCAGAAGCGAAGAAACGTGGACGGTGGATGTGAAAGGTTCCCCCAAATCAGAGGGCTGAGGAGGCCTCCAAGCTGCAGGTATCGCATCTAGTGCAAGGATGACAGGGGAAGGGACATCCATACATTTAATCTACCTCCCAGTAGATTGGTCGATTCCTCAATTCCATTCGTAGCATGCATACAGGTGAAATCATCCCTGTGGCAGAGTTGTATTGCACAAAGACAGGCATATTTTGTGTGAGTTGGCCTGCAGAAGTAAGGAAAGTAACCGGTGAACTTGCTACTCACATAGGTCGAGGCCAACACGAAGGGGGAGATCATTCTATTTCCTACATCACAAGAATGAGGAAGCATGGGAGCATCCACTTCATGAGCTTTGCGGCATGGATCAACTGTACAAGGTGGCATCCAAAAATACTTCCCACAGCAAATGGTAAGGTGTCACAGCCGCTGAAACGACGTGACTAGATCCCCAGCAGGTAAAGGATCACTCTGCTCGTGCCCACACACATGCTGATACAAAAAATACTTGATGATAGAATGTGTGGTAATGTTGACCAGTCATTGCAAAGGTCATTCTCGAAGCCTTATATATACTGCCTTTGAAATGTTAGGGATGAGCTAACATATTTCCAAAGCCCAAGTTTCTGCTTCGTCGTGAATCCACAGAAGCTCAAAGAGTTTGGAGATGGTGATCTGGTTCAAAAATCTTGTCCATCTAGGGGTGTTGATGGTTGGTGAGAAAATTTCCACGCTCGCCCGCCACCTTGGTATTGCATGCCAAGGATGAAAGCAGCCATCGGGGCCCAGACATGAATAATTTTGAGAGATAAACCTGCCTTCAAATACCCTCACCTCCGATGGGGTGGTGCTGGGACACTTACTCCCCATAAGTGTTTTTCTAGGAACCCATGATACCATCGCTGCCCCCAAAGCCTCTATATAAGGGGACAGTCCTAGACTACTTCCTATATAGGAGTTTGTTCGGATGGGAGCATCAGGGGTCTAAAGCCTGCACAATTCTATTTGTGAAGTCCACTTACCAAGGGTGATGGGGCTGGTGTAGATATCCTACACCTTATTTCATGTGGGAGATACCACCTCATTGGGGGTGAGAAGTACAAGAATGAAAAGCCACCTCATGGGCTTGCCTTAGCCAAGAGCAATGCGGCCCTTCTTCCAGACCCCGCGGCTAACAGTGTTACCCAGAGAGGAAGGAGGTGGTGGATGATGTTGAGCAGGGGAAAGATGAAAACTTCCCTGCTTGTGTGTGCGCATGTGGAAAGTTGCATTTGAAACATGGCAGAAACACACACTTTGGACAAAACAAGGGTGTTATGCTGACTCATCCGCCTAGCTGAAATTTTATTTTTATAGCCCAGTAAATGGTGACTAATCTGGAAACAAATGGAAGGGCATCATACTCAGGATCTACAATAGCAGCCGAACACATCAAGCTATCACTCAGGCCAAAGTGCACCCACTTGCTCCATGATTTTTGTTCATATTTGTAAATCATGGCAATAGTTCCACTCTCTAGACTATTAACACATGATTGTGACTGAAACAATTTTTTAGGTTTGTTTCGGTGAGTAATCTTAGCACTAAAGTATTATAAATATACCTACTAAAGATGGAGAAAGGGTTGAAACTGATGTAATTTTGCTGTTTATGCTTTCAAGAGTATTTTAATAAATTTGCAGAGCTGAGGTCGACATTTTACATAGGGATTCATGTGTTGTTTATATTACAATCTGTTGCTTCCTTTCTCATGTGAATGTTTTTCCAGTTTATCTCTTTCATTATGTTTTCTTTCATGTCTAAAATAAGTGTATAATAGTTTGGAATTCATACATGCTATGCTCTGTCTGTTGTTCCATATATTCACCAAATATTTCTTCTAAAGTTAATACAGAATTCATTTTCCAATGTTCTGTGTTGATGGTATGTTCATGTTCTTCTTTTCCACCAAACAATTATAATTTTACGGTGATTGAATGGATATCTTGCCTCTATGTTGAAATAGCCTACATAAGTTCTATTTATTTCTGTTATATTTCTTGACTCCATCGCCCAATGGTTCTATGTCTTGTTTCAACCAACTTTACAAACAATTTCTATTTTTACTTGTACATATCTGGCATTGTTAATATTTGGTGAGAGATCCCTCTTAGAAGAGTTGAAGGCCAATTCTCTCTTCGAAAGTGGTTCTGCTATTACCTGGGAGTAGGCCTTCCATGACCTTTGGCTCAATTCCAGTGCTAATATATGGTTCGATTTGTCTACATTTGTTTCAGAGAACTCTCATCGTAGTAGATATGAAATGGTATATTGAGCTACCTCAACATTCCTTTCAGGACTTTAACACCTTAGAAATGGCCTTTATAACACATTTTCAATTACCAATTCGATACAAGACAGGTACAGACCTATTAAGCTCACTTCTCTACACTAATTCCACCCATATATCCGATCATATACATGAGTAGAGATGAAGACATAGGTTGACTAAGGCTCTCATTCATGATCAATTACTTGCTAATTGGTTTACAAAATCTTTATTGCCCCCCATTTCTAAGGATGTCACCATGGGAGGTGTTGTTACTGTTGTATGAGCAAAATAATACCAATGACCAGAACGGGAAATGATACGAAGGCCGACGATATGAGAGCTGGTACGACAATCGACGACAAGGGTTTGGAGGAAGAGGTCGATTCATCGGGAATCACGACATACGACCGCGTCGATCTACCCAGTGCTTCATCTGCTATAAAGAAGGGCACAGATGTGCAGATTGTCCGTACAAGGACAGAACTGACCTTAAATTCTGTACACATTGTGGCGTAGGCGATGACTCCCTAGAGGATTATCCTACCATGTTAGAAAAAATAAATAATAAGAAAAATGTTAATGTCTTGTCTTGTGTACAAAAGCATGACGTATTAACTACTAAAAATCTGCATATTGTCACTCGCCAAGGCACAAAAACAGGGCCTGATAACCCCCAAATTAGTAAAATTGAAAACACAAATGGTTATCCGGATCCTCTGAAGGAAAAAAAAACCTATCAAGAAGCCACCCACATATTTCAAGACATTGCACAGCAAGAAGACATTATTACCAGTCGACTTAGCACGGCACAACAATTAACTCATCTCATCCAAACAAAGAAATCCGTAGCCCAGTTCATTGATTTATTACACGAAATAAAAAGCACTAACTTTGGAAAACAAACTAAGAACATTTGCAGCCTAAATCAAAAAGACAAAAACGATGTCGAACCACTTGTCGACCTGGAAATCGAAGTTTATCACGTCCGACAGGTGGTGCTCGATTTCGGGTCTCAAGTAAATATCATGACCTGGGATACATGGGAAAAGATGGGCTGACATCGACTCTATGAGTCAGGAATTTACCTAAAACTCACCGACCAAGGCCTCGTTGAACCCATTGGGGTTTGGAAAGATGTCGACACGACCATCAAAGGAATCTCGACTAAGGTTGATTTTGAAATCATCGACCCAAAAGAAGGTCTAGCTCCTTCCCAGCGCTAGTTGGTCGACCTTGGGGACGAAAGATGAAAGCCTCCATATCCTTAGACAAAGAACGAATTAAGTTAAAAGGAAATGGTCAAAAATTCATTGTACCCATTAATCCTTCCCAAGAAGCACCTTGGACCGAATCGATTGATGAGGAAGTCGATGTCAGACAGCTTTACCAGATCCATAACAATACGGACTATACCGAGCCAAACATCTATGGGGAGCTTCACTTAGGTAACCAACACTCAATTGGTTACAATTCAAATGCTGAATTATATGATTGGGAAATGGAAAATTATGAAACACAAGCAAGAGGGTGCTGGACTATACAAAAATTACAGAAAAAACCCACCCGACAGTGCTTCATTGTATCAAGTATCCCCAAAGTCTTTGAAAACAAAATCAGGGAACGAACTACATTACAGCCAACCAACTTACATAATACCCAACTGCCCAGCTATAAGGAAAGAGAATCCCCAATTATGCATCTTGAACAAGTATATAAAAATATTGATGAACATGGCAGACTTCAAAGCTTAGTGGAAACATTTACAGGTCAAGCAGCCAGATGGTGGAACACCCATCAGACAAAATTGCAGACCTGGACAACTGCTTCAACTTTCTTTGTCAAACGATTCGGTGGGAAAAATTTAACCCAGGACACTCAAATCCCTGTCTTTGTCCAAGGCCAAGACCCAGAAGAACACATCAAGCTTTGTGAAAAGGAGTGGAGACGGCTTGGACAAAAAGATGAGCGAGCTTGGCCACATTTGTTCCCGTCAACCCTAACTGACTTGCCTAATAAATGGTATAAGATGGAGGAAGCTAGAGGAGAAACCTTATTTTGGCATGAACTTAAAGAAATTTTTATTAAGGACTTCTAGTTCATACCTGAAAACGAAAAATTGGCTGGGACAGCACACCAAATCAAACAGTTTCTTCAACCGACAGAAAAACAACCCGTCCAAGACCATCAACAAATCAAGGACTGTAACAAGATACAAGCTGAATCAAAATCACAGTCGACACATTTACACTTAGAAAATGAACACACAGAAGGTAAGATATTTAGATGGAAGACAGACCACATTGAAACAACCAAGCCGATCTACTCAATACTGAAAGTCGAGACCACCGACAAACCGGACCTTGACAGAATGACTGCAGCCGACTTTCCGGCTACATTCTCACAGTTCAAAGAAGGAAGTCAGCCGATCAATGAAGCTAAAGCACCAGAGTGGCTGGATGCCAAAGTGAAAACTAAGGAGGTCGACATTTCAAACGACGACCGTCCAAAAATAGCTAAGATTGGTGACTACTGGAACAAACACCAAACCACCGAAATCATAAACTTACTTAGAGAATTCCAATATGTCTTCGCAAGGGACTACAAAGACTTAAAAGGGTTAGTACAAGAAATGGGAGAAATGAAAATAGATACTAAACCTGATGTCAAACCTGTCAAGAAATGACCTTACAAACTAGCTCATAAGTATAAGGAGATAGTTAAGAAGGAAATAGACAACATGTTAAGTCGACATGTTTAGCAGCCTCTGGAATTGGTATCTTTGTCTATGCTTGTCGAGTCAATTCTCAGAAAATATGGTCGACCATCGAATAGTAGTCGAGGTCCTGGGATTTGGGGTCCTGACCTCGCATATACCATACTGATGTATGATCAAGTTCTAACTGTATATGAGACTCAGCAGGGAGGTTTCGTCGGATGTTCTAGGGCACCCTCTACCTCGTTGTGCGAACCTTCAACTGCTGGAACCAGTTTTCCAAGAAGATTTTCCCCTGTGCCAGCTCATGCAGGGTTCCTTTTTGTGAAAAGGGCTTAAAGCGGTGCATTTGGAACTTGGTCGGCTCTCGGAATACTGGACTACCTTCCGGACAAATATGGTACATAACAATCCAGAGAATGAGAGAGGGGAACTTGATCATACCTCCCGTCTCCTGACATCTTTCGCATATGGTTTTGATCATGTCGGAAACATAATATCCCCATCGGTAGATCCGACCGTCTGTCGCGATTGTGTCGACAGCTTCCAGCATCTCCAGTTTAAGGTCGCTTCCCTGACCTGCCAATGTAAGGGTGATTGCTATGATTTTAGCCACGATTTGTGGCGTCCTTGTCGCAATATGTCCGATCATCAATCCTTTGGAGTTCTTTCCTGACGGTGAGCCTGTAAGTTCTTGGACTAACCCGTCTTTGATCCCGATAGGTACAGGGCTGCCTTGGTTGGATAGACCCGTAAGCTTGGAGATAACATCCCCGGTGATGTCAACCGGCTGTTCGAAGTAGAATCGGCCGTTGTGGTAACGACTGATAATGAATTTAATAGCTTCTTCTTTCGTCCCACCGAAGCTGGCCATCAGTGGTGCGTTAGGGTAGTTGAAGATGGAGCTCTTCCAAATTTTTTCAGTGGCCTGGGTCATTTTGTTGTCGACATAGGCCCACTCTTGGATATCTGGCCAGATTTTCTAGAATGGGCCCTCCTGTACCTTTGCATTTTTTATGTTCTTTAAGCGATTGAGTAAGGGGGTGTCCTCTGCTTGCAGCTCCTTTGCCTTGGTCGCGGCTCTGGTTAGTTTGGGTGCCATTGCGTCAGACTGGTCGAGGTTTTGACAGATTTCTTGGTGTTTGGTCGACTGAGATTGCGGGTGCTTTGAGGGTAGTTGGTGTGGTGAATGAACCTTCGACTGTCCATTATTTATAGGCGGGGGTGTGGTTGAGTGTCAAAATGTGTGTATTAATGGCGGAATTGACAGTCCAGCTGCAATAATTGAGTGCGATTTAATGGAGGATCTGTTTCGGCGCTCGAGGCCATCAATGCATGATGGGACTTTTGAAGTCGATGGTCGGTGTCGTTGGTGAAAATGGTCGACCTGACTGGTCGATGAAGATGGTCGATGGTGGTGATGTTGGTTGCCGAAGTAGTGAGTTGTTGTCATGGCTTGTGGTGTCAGATGTATTATTTTGTTTTGGAATTTTTCTATCTTTTTATGGGTTTTGATTGACGGTTAAGGTCGTTATTTTATTTTTTCTCTTCTTCTTCTTTTTTTTTTTTTCAGTTTCTGTAACGTTTGAGTCGGGCTCCATTAACGAGCTTCCGAAATACTAGGCCTTGTAATGTCTTTAGTCGGACTGAACCGTTGGGATGTATTTCTTCGACAACGTAAGGTCCCATCCATTCTGTGTGTAATTTCTTGGGTTTTCCTTTGACTCGACTATTATAAAGTAAAGCAAGGTCGCCGACCGAGAGGTTTTTGTTTTTAATGTTACGGTTGTGCCAGGCTTTCTGTTGTTGTTTGTGAATTTCCTGATGCTGGATAGCCATGATTCTATGTTCTTCTAGCGTACTGAGTTGAAATAGTTGGTACTTTCTTGCTTGCTCGACATCGACATGTAGTATCTGTGCAATAATAGGTGTCTGCTGTCGGAAATGTAGGGGGACAACTGCTTCCTGCCCGTAGACTAGTCGAAAGGGGCTCTGATCGGTCGACTGCTTATATGCTATCCTATATGCCCAGAGAACCGCAGGGATTTTCTCATCCCAGTCGTCTTTGTCGGTGTTGCATATTTTGGTTAACCCTTTTGTTAGTGTTTTGTTAAAAGCTTCAATCTTGCCGTTCGACTGAGGATGATATGAAGTGCTTCGTCGATGGTCGATGTGAAACTGGTCGGTCAAATTTTTGATGGTTTTGTTGATAAAGTGTGATCCTTGGTCGCTAATCAATGTTAGTGGGAATCCAAATCTAGTGATAATGTTTTCGTAGATAAACTTAGCAGCTACCTCGCTTGAACATGTATCGACGGGTTCAGCCTTCTGCCCATTTGGTGACATATTCCACTGCCGTGATAATATATCTTGCACCTAATCATTTGGCTAGGATAGGAAAATGTCCTATGAAGTCTATAGCCCAAAGTTCGAATGTGAGACTAGGGTTTACAGATATCAAGGGCATTTCTGTGCTCAGCAGAGGTCAACCAAGTCGTTGACATCTATCGCATCGACTAACAAAGTTTTTGCAATCTTTGTGGATGGTCGGCGACCATAAGCCTGACTGTTGGATTTTTCTTGCAGTTGTATCCGCTTGAAAATGTCCTCCTGCAGGTTCATAGTGTGCTTCATGCATGATTTGTTCTCTCTCATGGTCGAGTACACAACGTCTGAGAATGTCGTCTAACCCCATTTTGTACAAAAATCCATTGATGAGACTGTAGGGTGCAACCTTCATAGATAAGATTTGTTTCTTCTTGGTGTTCAGACCTTCGGGTTCCTGACCTGTCTCTAAGAACTGAGCTATTTCTTCTAGTTCTTCGAATACTGCTTCTATGTGAAATAGATGTGCATCCGGCAAGTCATCGTCAATTCCGGTCGATTCCTCCCCTGTGTCTATACGTGATAGGTGGTTGGGTCCGACATTTAGCTTTCTTGGTCGGACCACCACTTCAAACTCAAATTCTTGAAAAAGAAGTAACCATCGACAAATTCTTCCATGATGAAGGGGTTTATTAACAAGGTACTTCAAAGCTTGATGGTCAGTATAAAATATGAAAGGGTTGGCCAATAGGTAATGTCGATACTTCTGGAGGGAAAAGACCATACCTAGGGCTTCTCGTCCAGTGGTCGAGTAGTTCCTTTCAGCTTTATTTAATTTTCGACTACTGTATACTATAGGGTAATCCATCCCATCATCCCCTGGTTGAGTAAGGATGGCTCCAATTGCGATGCCTGATGCATCAATATGCACATGAAATTTGGTCGACCAGTTTGGAAATTTAAGTATGGGAGCTTCGACCAGTTTTCTTTTCAATTTGTCGAAGGATATTTGGCATTCTTCTATCCATGTAAACTCCTGATCTTCTTTTAGCAGTTCCTCTAGAGGGTAAGTCATATCTGAATAGTGTCTGATGAATTTCCTATAGTATCCTGTATGGCCCAATAACACCCGGACCTGTTTAGGGTTTATTGGGGGTTTTAGGTCGAGGATGATTTTTATTTTGGCAAAGTTTACCTTTATACCGTCTTTGCAGACAATATGCCCTAAGAGTATGCCTATGGGAGTCATAAAAGTACATTTATTAATATTTAAGGAGAGTTGTATCTGTCGACATCTCTCCAGCATAAGTCGGAGCCATGTGCAATGATCCTTTAGGGTGGAATATATAGTCCAGTCGTCGAAGTATACTGCCATGGTCTTATAGATATACTCTTGGAATTTTTTGACAACAATTTGAGAGAATACTGCAGGTGCATTCTTCAACCCAAAAGGCATAACTCTGTAGGCAAAGGACCCAAATTCACATACAAATGTTGTTTTCTTTTGATCCTCTTTTTCTATGGGTACTTGATTATATCCTAAAAATCCATCTGTAAATGAATAACATTCATGGCCTGCAACTTCATTCAGGATTTCATCAGCATAAGGGGTGGGGAATGGATCTATGAGTGTGACTTTGTTGAGCTCCCGAAAGTTGACACAAATTCTTAACCTGGTCGGGTCATGTTTCTTGGGCTGTACGACCATGGGACTTGCCCATTCCGACTGGTCGATAGGGTAAATGATCCATGCTGCTAACATGTTGTCTATTTCCTTCTTAACTATCTCCTTATACTTATGAGCTAGTTTGTAAGGTTGTTTCTTAATAGGTCAGACATCAGGTTTAGTATCTATTTTCATTTCTCCCATTTCTTGTACTAACCCTTTTAAATATTTGTAGTCCCTTGTAAAGACATCTTGGAATTCTCTAAGTAAGTTTATGATTTTGGTGGTTTGGTGTTCATTCCAGTAATCCCCAATCTTAGCTATTTTTGGATGGTCGTCATTTGAAATGTCGACCTCCTTAGTTTTCACTTTGGCATCCAGCCACTCTGGTGCTTTAGATTCATTGATCGGCCGACTTCCTTCTTTGAACTGTGAGAATGTAGCCTGAGAGTCGGCTGCAGTCATTCTGTCAAGGTCTAGTTTGTCGGTGGTCTCGACTTTCAGGATTGAGTAGATCGGTTTGGTGGTTTCAATGTGGTCGGTCTTCCATATAAAGCTCTTACCTTCTGTGTGTTCATTTTCTAAGTGTAAATGTGTCGACTGTGATTTTGATTCAGCTTGTATCTTGTTACAGTCCTTGATTTGTCGATGGTCTTAGACGGGTTGTTTTTCTGTCGGTTGAAGAAACTGTTTGATTTGGTGTGCTGTCCCAGCCAATTTTTCGTTTTGAGGTATGAACTGGAAGTCCTTAATAAAATTTTCTTTAAGTTCATGCCAAAAGAAGGTATCTCCTCTAGCTTCCTCCATCTTATACCATTTATTAGGCAAGTCGGCTAGGTTTGAAGGGAACAAATGTGGCCAGGCTCGCTCATCTTTGTGTCCAAGACATCTCCACTCCTTTTCACAAAGCTTGATGTGTTCTTCTGGGTCTTGGCCTTGGACAAAGATAGGGATTTGAGTGTCCTAGGTTAACTTTTTCCCACCAAATCGTTCGACAAAGAAAGTTGAAGCAGTTGTCCAGGTCTACAATTTTGTCTGATGGGTGTTCCACCATCTAGCTGCTTGACCTGTAAATGTTTCCACTAAGCTTTGAAGTCTGCCATGTTTGCCAATATTTTTAGATACTTGTTCAAGATGCATAATTGGGGATTCTCTTTCCTTATACCTGGGCAATTGGGTATTATGTAAGTTGGTTGGCTGTAATGTAGGTCGTTCCCTGATTTTGTTTTCAAAGACTTTGGGGATAATTGATACATGAAGCACTGTTGGGTGGGTTTTTTCTGTACTTTTTGTATAGTCCAGCACCCTCTTGCTTGTGTTTCATAATTTTCCATTTCCCAGTCATATAATTCAGCATCTGAATTATAACCAATTGAGTCTTGGTTACCTATGTGAAGCTCCCCATAGATGTTTGGCTCGATAGAGTCCGTATTGTTATGGATCTGGTAAAGCTGTCTGACATCGACTTCCTCATCAATCGGTTCGGTCCAAGGTGCTCCTTGGGAAGGATTAATGGGTACAATGAATTTTTGACCATTTCCTTTTAACTTAATTCATTCTTTGTCTAAGGATATGGAGGCTTTCATCTTTCGTCCCCAAGGTCGTCCAACTAGTGCTGGAAAGGATCTAGATCCTTATTTTGGGTCGATGATTTCAAAATAAACCTTAGTCGAGATTCCTTTGATGGTCGTGTCGACATCTTTCCAAACCCCAATGGGTTCAATGAGGCCTTGGTCGGTGAGTTTTAGGTAAATGCCTGAATCATAGAGTCGAGGTCGGCCCATCTTTTCCCATGTATCCCTGGTCATGATATTTACCTGAGACCCAAAATCGAGCACGACTTGTCGGACGTGATAACCTTCGATTTCCAGGTCGACAAGTGGGTCGACATCGTTTTTTGTCTTTTTGATTTAGGCTGCAAATGTTCTTAGTTTGTTTTCCAAAGTTAGTACTTTTTATTTCGTGTAATAAATCAATGAACTGGGCTACGGATTTGTTTGTTTGGATGAGATGAGTTAATTGCTGTGTCGTGCTAAGTCGACTGGTAATAATGTCTTCTTGCTGTGCAATGTATTGAAATATGTGGGTGGCTTCTTGATAGGTTTGTTTTTCCTTCAGAGGATTCGGATAACCATTTGTGTTTTTAATTTTACTAATTTTGGGGTTATCAGGCCCTGTTTTTGTGCCTTGGTGAGTGACAATATGCAGATTTTTAGTGGTTAATACATCATGCTTTTGTACACAAGACAAGACATTAACATTTTTCATATTATTGATTTTTTCTAACATGGTAGGACAATCCTCCAGAGAGTGATCGCCTACTCCACAATGTGTAAAGAATTTAAGGTCAGTTCTGTCCTTGTACGGACAGTCTGCACATCTGTGCCATTCTTTATAGCAGATGAAGCATTGGGTAGATCGACACAGTCATGTGTTGCGATTCCCGACGAATCGACCTCTTCCTCCAAACCCTTGTCGTCGATTGTCATACCGGCGCTCATATCGTCGGCCTTCGTATCATTTCCCGTTCTGGTCATTGGTATTATTTTACTCATTGCTTTGTTCCACTGCATTCATCTAGTAGACCGCCTGATAGTTCTGTCTGTTTTTCAGGTTTAATTGACAATCGACCGTATTGTGACTTTTTGTCTCACAGATGGCGCACCAGGAATCTTTTGTGTTCTTCATGTTAAACATAAATTATTTCGTAGAATGATCTCCAGCCTCCTAGCAAATGTCACAAAATACTTTAGTTTGCACAAAGTGGACGTCCTGTCGGCTGTATTCATGTCGACAATTATCTTTTGCATGTCCGGCTATTGAACATTTAGTACACCAGATTTCTTGATTTTTGAGGGCAGTTCTTTCAAGGACTTCTACACATTTTCAAGCTGTTCTTCTATCCTGTGGTCCGTCGGATAGGCAGGTATGTCTTCGTCCATTTCCACCTACAGAGCTTTGGTCAGCGCATCTTCATATGTCTTGAACGTTTCCAGACTGATGTGTCGGCGTACTTTTTGTGATAATCCTGCAAGGAACCATTGAATTAGTAATTGCTCATCAATAACATAATCTAATTGGCTCAATAGGTCCTTCCAGCGTTTGTCGTAGTCGCGGGAAGTCTCCCCTATCTTTTGCTGTGTTGTCTTGAGCTTTTTGGCGGCCAGGTGCTTAGCATCTGGGGTCTTGAAAAAGGATAAGAACTGTTCTTTAATCTCAACTTTCGTTGCTCTGGGTTGCCTTTCTGAAAAGGTCATGTACCAGGTCAGAGCCCTTTTTCGTAAGGCTCCTGCGAACTAACCCATCTATCGGTCTTCATCCTTCACCTGGTTTGCATCCCAGATCGACTCACAGACAAACCAATGTCATATGGGGTCTTCATCCCCCTCGTAGAGAGGAATGTGAGCTGTTCTGTGACCCATGTCTGAGTCACTTTCAATGCTCTCAGAATTTGGCGGGGTTGGAGGCGTGGGTGGTGGTGAAAGTGGGGGGTTAGTCGCTCCTGCAGAATTTTGGTCGACAGAACTAGTGCCTCCATCAGTGGTCGATTCGTCTTTGACGTACAGTGGGTTGTTGTGGATTTCTACTATCGATGTTCCACTGAAACTTTGTGTGCGCAGTTCTACGTGTTCAATTCCTTCAAAATCTATACTTGGCGGGGGGGGGGGTGCTCCTTCCTGTGTCGGTAAGAGCAAGTGGATACTTTAGAGGGAGGGTGCTGCTTGAATCGTCACCCAGTTCCCTTCGAATGGTCGGCATATGACAAGATGTCATCCGGTGTACGTATCATCGCCTAGTCGACTCGAGATACTATAGTCACCAGCTCTTAGTCGGAGGTCGTCTTAGACAATAGTATGTATTCTGGTATGTGGATTTAATGGGAAAAGGGTCGTTCCTTCACCGGGAGCTGTTAATTGGAGAGCTTCTGGATTCTCTATACATACTTCTTCCTCTGTAGGGGACACCTCTTTTTCTACACCCTCTTCCTGTCGGTTATGATCCAACTCTGGTGGATTCTCTTCACGGTCGGTCTCCCTAGGGTTTTGGTCTCTACGCGGCCCATCGGCTCTTTCACGTCTTGCTTCCCTTCTCTGCTTTCTTTCGTCCCTTTCTTGTTTCTGAATGTCCAACATAATTCCATACAGTACTATTTTCTTCAAGTCTTCTATGTTCAACTTTTCATCACTGGTGACGTCTATCCTCCGGAGGTCGACTAGGATCCACTATACTCTACCTCCGACACATGACCAGCTACCCCCCCATAGCCTACCCGATGCTTTTTAGAAAGCCTGGATAGTTCAAATCACTTGCTCAGGAAGTATTCCCACTCCCTTTCTGTAATAAATTTCTCCCACTTCCTCTGCTTTTCTGCCCAGTTGGTGTTTGGTGGTTGTTCGCACAGTGGTGGTCTAGGTTCGATGATGTGGCCTGCTCCGTTCTCTATCAAGAATTTGAACAGCAAGGTCGACAAGGAGCACAAGAATTGTTCGGTGAAATCTGTATAGAATTTCGCTTTGACAGTTTCTACCGACGTTCGGTCTTCAACTGCTTGCTCCTCATAGAAGTCGTCGGCGATTTTCTCAAACCACTCTGACAGATTTGTTCGTCCCCCTCGAAACAGTTTATCTAGTAACCGATGTTCTTTAGTCGCGTCCAGTCTTCTCATCTAGAAGCTGCTTCAACAGTTGTGGCACAGACTTGACGAATTTTTCATGTGTCTCTGTGAAAAATATGGCTCTAGCTTCAGCGACTGTTAATCTGTTTCGTCTTGCGTAATTTTGCAAGTAGTTCACAACTTTATGGTCCCACCAGTCCTTGATCTCCTGCTCTAGTATCATATGTGAGCATATATTTTAGACATGTACTACCGGCAATGAAACCAATGTTTTAATCTCATAGATCACATAAGGTTGCCAATAATACATACTAAAACATAACTATAAATCAGATACAAGAGACAAGAACATATAGGAAAACAGATTATATTAATGTAATGAGTTCATACAAGGAAGAGAACTGAACAGAGTTCTTGCTTGGCTCAACAGCCTAATATATAGAAGTTACAAACAGTTACAAAATAACTACATGTCGGTTCGGTGAACCGACATGACTGTTAGTTAGCCGACTAATCTTTCTAGTTAGTCGGTCGACCGACTTAGTCGGCTGATCGACTAAGTCGGTCTTCGTTCAAGTTGACTTCGTCGACTTGCTCCTTCTACAGTTACTAAGGAGCAGGCCATTATCTTTGCTCAGTACCTAGACTTGGTTTATTCCTAGTCAGACACTTTATATGACTTAATTCCTCATGCACCTCGTCCTACATCAAATCCTTCAAGAACTACAACAGAGCCACCCATCGATGGAGTTATTGGTTCAGTACAAACACAATCAATGGAAAAATCCATGAAAAATCAAAATCAACCAGCCACACTAGCTAGTCAACCTATTCCACCATCCAAAATTACATCCCCTCCTATTGTTTCCACTGAAGTAAATGAGGTCCAATCCACAAAATATTTGGGAGGAAGGAAAGAAGGTAAAAAAAAATCTAGGAAATCTGACAACCAAGAGGAAGGTAACAAAATAGAGAAACATGATGTTGATTCTAAGAATAAGAGAAAGGAAAAGTTTCCCTGCCTGATTTGTGGAGGTGACCAATTTACTAAAGAGTGTCCTAGTCGAGAGGAAGTTAGTAAATTTTTTAAATTCCCCCCCACCCTTGAAGTTCTTACAGACCCTTTCCTTACCCAATAGCAATTGATTGACCATAAATCCTTGCACAGGCCTTCTTCATCTTCCATATATGAATTCAAAATGATGTCAAGTGAATCGATTAACATCAATAATCGATCCCAAAGGTATGACCCTCCTCCAGAGAAGAAAACCGATAATGTTGCACCTGCCAAAAACCTTCAATATCCACTCCTCCTCCACCTAATGGTTTTTAAATTGAAAAACCTACTCTTGATGCAATTCTTCTCCCACCTAAGAGTACACTTCAAAATTCCATACTTAATCCTAACACATGTGTTGCCGAGTACAATAATATAATGGAATATCTGGCTCAAGCATGATGTGCTATGTCGACTCTCAAGGTACTCCAAACATGTCCTACATAGTGAAAGAATTTTTCTATAAGGCCTTGGAGCATTGGATCCTAAAAACAAAAACATTATCGCTTTCAAGTTGGATGATTTTAAATCCAGGATTTCCCATCAGTTGAATTTCTAGTTGTCCACGAAAGCTATTGGAAATACAATTATTCATACCATATTGGACAAGGGACCCTCAACCTCAGTCAGGTATTTATATTGTTGGAGAGCTATAGGTTCTCCTAAAATTAATCGTTCACCCACAACATTAAAGGCTTTTGGTGGTCGCGAATTTCAACCTTATGGATTACTACCCTCTCTCTAGGTCAAACTAGGGGGGAAATTAGTTTCCATTCATGTTGAAGTTGTTGATGCTCCTTTAGATTAGAATCTTCTCCTAGGTCACAACTGATTTTATGTTATGTAAGTTGTTTCTTCATCCATTTTTTGGGTAGTTCAATTCCCATTCCAAGGGAATATTGTTACTACTGACCAGTTAGATTTCTGTTCACCTGATGCAACTTCAAAGATTGCAAACATCATTCCACTTTTGGATTCCACAACCCCCCAATATCAGAACATTGGAGTACGTCTCATCAAAGACTCCTCACTCATCAGAATATTTTTGTTTTCTAAACCTCCTCTTTTTTCACAGTTTGCATCCATGAACATGATTTATACTTCTACTATAGATAAAGGAAAGTTCATTGTTGAATCGACATCAATGAGTCCTTTTGAGGAAATTTACCACACTATTCAAACCACCAGTGATCCTACCATCAATGATCATTCATTGGTGGATTCAGATACCTATCAACTACCATATTGGCTAGAAAATCCCCCCCATGTCTCTAGATTATCTTTCGCATATACTCCCCTCTGATGAGTCCATCATGGAAGTTATGTCCTAAAATGAGATTCCCTAGAAAGATCATCACCACCAATATTCTTTCTTTGTCCATTTCCATATGGTAGAAGAACAATTTGCATCAGCGGTTTCTTATTATATAGTAACTCATCCTTATTCCCTGATCCTCAACCATGATGTCGAATATGAGGTTAATTTAAGTAACATTACCAAAACCATTCTAGTTGATATATCAGTGAAACTTGGTATCCCAGAGAACATCCAGATAGGCTAGAACTCTTCCCCTTCAAAGACACAACATTATACGACCTTATTTAAGGAATTTGTATATATTTTCTCTTCATCCTATGAATAAATACCAGGGATAGGCCCCTATATCATAGTTCACGAGATTAAAACTTACCCTGGAACTAAGCCAGTTCAATAGAAACTACGTTAGGTACATCCAACGAAAGCAACAACTATTAAGGAAGATATTGAAAAACGTCTTAAGGCTTGTTTCATTTACCCTATGCCTTTGACTAAATGGGTGTCCAAAATAGTCCTTGTTAATAAAAAGTAGGGTACTATTAGGGTTTTCATTGATTTTTTCTACTTGAATCGGGCTTGTCCTTGGGACAACTTCCCCACCTCATACATCGATCAAATCACAGACAAATGTGTCGGGAATGTCATCTTCTCGTTTATGGATTGCTTGTATAGATATAATCAGACTAAGATACTCCCATCATATAAACACTAGAAAATTTTTATCTTCCCATGGAGAACCTTGTTGGGCTAGGAAAAGTGCATGAGGAAGAATCCGCCGCGCAAACGCAAGAGGAAAAATGGGCACGCAATGGAGGAAAAGAAACTAAAGAAAGAAGTGTGAGAATAGAGAAGAGGAAGCTATGACGAGTATCGGTGTGATGAGGAAAAGAAAATATAGATTCAGTGGAAGAGGCAGGAAGAAGAGTTAAAGTGAAACAGGTGAAAGTTAAGGAATACTGCAAAAGGACAAACCGACAGAAGGATAAAGGACAGTTTTTTGACTAGTTGTGACCTATACAGACAAGCTTAAAAACATTTCCGTGTCTATTTAAGGTTGTGGTTAATGTAATACAAGACTTTTGTAGCAATTTTGGAGTGTCATCAATGTAATCGCAGATATTTTGTAGCTACTTGTGTCTATAATAACTGAGTTGTACTCAGTCAACCCTGCGCGGTCTTGTAAATACTATAAATAGGAGAAACACATTCTATATACGGGTTAGATCTAATTAGATCAGATTAGATTCGGGATTGGGTGACTCAAAAGAGGATCCTAGTAGAAGTATAAGGCTTATGAGCAGCGGATATGTAGTTGAGTGTGCATATCGTCTAGTAGAAGAGTCGATCTAGGCTATGTGCGGATTAGTAGGAGTATATAGAAGCAATAAACTAGAGAGCATGAGAGAAAGAAGAGCTTGAGTCCATTAGATATATCTCAGAACAGTTTTCAAGTCATAGATTGTAAGGTGCTTATTGCAGCTACAACTATTTCCCAAATTTTTTAAAATTTTGGGCCCTCCTATTAATTTTATCTTTCCTGGATTTGTCTTGGATTGCTGAACTTTGTTGTCCTCTGTTACAAATTTGGATCTTTTGAGGTTGAATTGAGGTACATTGTTTACCATTTTCAGAATTTGAATGACTATCTTTGTTTGACTTGAACTTGAAGTTTTTGGTTTGTCGATAGTTTCCTTTTCGCTGTCGAAAGTTTATTAAACAGTGAATCGGGGCCGTAGTTCTCTACGCAGCCACCATTGTGGAAGCTAACTAATGAACGTCCCAATGGGAATCATGATTTTCGATGATGGTTTATCTTCGTTGTTTTTTTTGGTTTTCAACGTCGTTTTGCTTATCATTGTTAAAGCATTAGGCTTCTAAGTTGCCGCCGTTTTGAAGAACAGATGGAAAACATTCTGAAGGGTTAGTTCTTACCTGTGTCGATTCCGTGTTTTATTGCTTTTTCATTAATTTTTGTTTTCTCTTCGCAATCGAAACTTTTCATGCCTTTGATCAAAATTCGTAGTCTGATTATTTTCTGCCATTGTGGGTCCTTAGTGAACTAATCATCCGACATATAGTTGTTTCGTTCGCCAATGGTTTGTTCTGATTTTTGCTGATGTTTTTTGGTTTGCAGAACCCTTAGTCCATGTGACTTTTGTCGTTACGACACCTGATTGAACTAGTCATCCGATGCTGTAGTCGTTCCGAGGTCTGATGCTGTATTTTTTAGTGTTTATTTCACCGATGTTTTATTTTTCCGTGGAACCCTTAGGTTGTATGGCTCCCGTCATTGCGGCGCCTTGGTGAATTAACAACCCGATGCTTAGTTATTAAGTGCACCGACGAAGGTTTTTCCCGTCGACATTTTTCACTGAGAGGTCTATAAATTGGCATGGGGTATTATTTTAGTATTACCCTTGTGAACTTGCGCTTGCTCTATCCTTGTCGAGTTGAACTATGCATCCGTGGTTAGCTGTCGGGATCTCACTCATTTGGGGTGTTGCCCTGGAAGTATTGGACCATCATGTTGACTGTATCTTGTTTTCCAAGTATTCCAACCATGGCTTCTCCTTTCTCTTGAGTTTATGAGTCATTTTAGGAACTAGGGTGTTCCCCTGGTTAGGTTTTTCTCGTTGTTTGGTAGTTGGCCGTCTAAGTATCATTTTGTATCCTCATGGCGTAAGGTATCAGTCAGTTTGACAGTATTTGCGGTGGGGGGGTTTTCTTGAGCTTGTTTGTAAGCCGTTATGAAAACTCGATCCTGGTCTGAAATTTTAGGTAGCTGGTGCAGACAATCATTACACTATCTGCACCGTTTTCTGTGGGTTTTCTTATGGCCATCCGAGGAGCGAGTTTTTGGTTCTCTTGTCATTATGGATTTACTCTATTTTTTTGGGATGACGGAGGGTTTGATTTTTGGTCAGACTGGAATTTCCAGATAGGGCCATACTTTCAAAGACCAGCCTCACTGATAGGGGTTTTTCATTTTGGTGAAGAGTTAGAATGCATTTCGGTTTAAAAGATGTATGTGCTATTTGGGTCATGTCTTAGCTGCATACCGACTTAGGAGTTTTTAGACCTAGTTTGCAGAAGTTATTTTTTCCTGTTGATTATGCATTAATTTTTTGATAGTTTATCTGTTGAGAATGCATATGGAAGAAGTAAATGTTTTTATACTGTTTTTCTTTATTCTTGGAACACTAACTATAAGCTCCAATATCCTAATAACATGTTTGGTCTATGACAGGGTAACTTCTTTAAAGGAGATATGTCTAAAAGACAAAAGAAGAAGGCTCCTATTACTGAGGGAGAACCAGACGTGGAAATCATTACTAAGGTGGAATACATCTATGAAGATACCAGAGCCACCACTGGAGTAGAGCCAGACTATAGATGGGGTGAGATATATCGGATGATTTCAAATCAGGATGCGCCTGATGCAGGATTCAAGGAACTGACCATATATGCCAACATCGAGAAATCTGCTCTGATGAAGGTAGCCACAAGACCTGAGCTATTCCCATGCTCAAAGGTGATTAGTTGGATTCTTCCTAAGGAAAATGTGACCACGATGATCCTATAAAACACTGCCAAATAGGGCTATGCTGCATACAGTCCTGGTTATGTCTCACTGGCATATCACCTATCTCCTGCTCAAGTATACTTAACTGAAAGTTGGCTGAAGGAGATAAATTTGGACCTGGTCAAAACGGTTAAGAGAATGATGGAACCTAGGAACAAATTTCAGACCATACCATCAGGGGAATATGAAACAACCACTCTGAGTACCCCTTATAGGTTTATAGCACTAATGCTGAATAGAGTGTTTGGGAGAGCTCACGGTAAAATTTTCACGTTGGGATGGATTCCCATTATTTTCTATGTGGCCAACCAAGGGTCTATATTTAACTGGGAAAACATAGTGTCCGATAGCCTCTCAACCTGTATATATTTAGCTTTAGGAGGGGTGTCCCAGAAGAAGTCTGAGTTATATATGAGCTTCATCTTAATGGGATTTATATTGTGTACCCAGTCATTTCCAGCCTTAAGGTGCAATTGGGACAGGGACATAACCCATGTGTACACTACATACAAACTATTTTGGGCACACAAATATTATAGCCACTATAAAGAGATATGTGAACATTTTATTATGCCTTTGTACACTTTAATATTCCTGACAGAGTGCAATTGTATGTCTGAGGAGGAAATCCAAGTCATTGAGGAACATGGGAGTTATTATTTGACTGAGGAGGGGATGTACATTAGAATGTATGGTTGCTCTAGGGAACCTTCTTTACTCCCTAAGTATGCCACTAATTATGTGGTGCATAAAGAAGCAGTTAGGAAAGTTTATCTAGATGGTGTAGGAAGCTTCTTGGTTGAACATAAGAAGGAAGCCTATCCTGCCATACCTTTCTGGCTGGGAAGTTACAAATTTTCAAAGGTCAAACTAACTGCTGAATTTGTACAAGAGTTGGAGCATTTTCATTTTGGGGAGATGAACTTCCATAGGAATGACTCCCGAAATAAGGTTGCAGAGCATTGTAAAGAAGAAAATGTTCATTTTGAATATACAAATTTCTGGGACAAGGATGAAGAAATCTTTAGGAATGCAAAGAATATGACTGCATTGAAGAGAAGGTTTAAATAGAAATTCAAAGAAGGAAGAGGAAGAAAGTTGCAGAGGAAGCAACAAAGAAGGAAGAGGAAGAAAGCTGTAGAGGAAGCAACAAAGAAGGAAGAGGAAGAAAGAAAGAAGAAGGAAGATGAAGAGATAAAGAGAAAACAAGAAGAGTGTGAAGGTCTGAGATTAGCAGGAGCTAAGAAAGACCAGTAAACTATTGACCCAATAGATACACAAGAAGCACAAGAGCATACTAGTCAAGGGCATGGACAAGACAATCCTGACCCTCAGAAGTCTGCTGCAACTTCTGGAAGCACTGAAGAACAAGTTTCTTTTTTTGGATTGAATCTGATACCTTTTATGCAAAAGGAAGGAGAAGAGGTCCCTGATTTCAGCACCATCTTCTATGACAAGGAGAAGAAGAGGATTGTCAAGAGAACTAGGAAAAAAGTCAAAACATGAGGACAATTAGGTATGATGATTACTGAGAAAAATTTGGTGCATGGGATAGATGCAGATCCACGACTGACAGCCAAATATGGGGTGGCATTAACCCAGGCCACTAAATACAATGTGGATAGACTTATGTCAGACCTTTAGTAGTCAAGCAAAAATGGAGCACAATTAAAGGAAACTATAAAAAAGGAGAGGAATGAAGGTAACAAGTTAAAGAGAAAATTTGAGGATATGCATAATGAAGTAAGGGCTTCGAAGATAGAATGCCAAAATCTGCAGGAAAGCAAGATGGCCTTGGAAGTCTCAGTAGAGAAAAATGAAAGGGATGCTCAGAATAGTATAGCAGAACTACAGAAGATACAGCTAGATTATCAAGTGTTGAAGATAGAGAACAATGACCCCAAAGTATCATATGAAGCTCTGAATGCAGAAAAGGACCAGCTGCAGAGCAAAATGGATTAGTTGGAGGAACAGAAGGTCACCATAGAAGAAAGGGAAAAGCAATATCGAGTGCAGGTGGCAGGTTTTGAGGGACAAATTGCTTCATTAATAGAATCACTGAAGGATGCCAGTGAATAGAAGACTGATATCCATCTTGTGAAGGAGCATGTCCTTTCTCAATGAAGAAGAGTGCACCAACTGCAAATGTCTATTGAAGAAGAAAGGTGTAAGATCTTACAGATAGATAGCAGGTTGGAAGAAATCCTGGACACTACTTCATATTTTGTAGATAGATCTCAGGATATTTTGGAAGTATTGACAGGAAGAATAGTTTGGTTAGAAACAAGTGAAGAAACCCATGCAGAAATAATTGATAAAGATCGACATAGCTTAAAGCAAGATTACGACTTATTAGAATTTGCAATAAATATTGCAGAGGAATTCAAGAAGATTGTGAACAAAACAAGAGGAGCCTATACTGAATACTGCAGAAGGGTGTTGGTTACCTACAACAGATTCCAAGTTGCTACAGAATAAAGATTGGATGCATTACCAGAACATGAGTTGTTCATAGAACAGTTACATAGTAGGTACCAGGAAGATAAGCAGAAAATTCAACAAGTCAAGGATCTAGATGAGCAGATCCTGAAGAATGCAGTAGCTCATTCAGCAGTCAGCATCCATTTACTTGAATATTAGCTATGTTTGAGTCCAACAAGAATAGAGGTGGTTAAGAATCAGGCTGCAAAATATGAAATAAACATCAGTTTTCTTGAACCTTCATATTTTGAAAGCATAGCAACAGAGGCCCATGCATGGAAAAATTTCATCAATGATCAAGCAGGGCCCTCTTCATAAAGTGATCTATTGATTTTTTTTTTTAAGTAATATATTGTATTAGCACTCACTACAGGACGAATTTTGGGAATTGAAACGTTGGGGAAGCCCAAGAGTCATTTGGGGGCAGCCCAAAAGTTTTTATTTTTTCTATAAGTATAGGATATTTAGATGTAGAGAGGGACTTTTTCCCAGATAGATTTGTGAGATTATTATGTAAGAAGAACTATTTCCTTTTACATAGAAAAATTAAAAGTTTCCTATTGGAGAAATCTTTGTGGAAGGTTTCAAATGCCATGCTATGGATTTGTTGAATGTGAACTATTTTGTTTTCAGTTGTTATCCATTAAGTGTGAGATCTTTCTAACTCTTTGAACCTATTTTCTTGTTATGAATGCGCTCTAGTTTATTTTATGAAATTTCCAGTATGAGTAATGAATGTTGTTCATAAACAATTAGCTATTTGGTTTATCATATAACTATAAATGTTCATGTGTTTTGAAATATGTAACAGCTATCTGTGATTTTTATTAATGCATGCACAAAATACAATACTCATTGATGAATAATAATCTTGTTCCCTAGGGATAGGTTAGATAGTTAGTTTTAGTTTTTTCTTGCTATGTGTGGTTTAGATGTAAGAGAGTTAAGACGAGAGGCAAGAAACTGTGCATCACATTGTGACCACTCCTCGTATTCTCTATCAATCTACATTTTTAGATAGGCACTTGCATCTCATACTTAAATACAGAATCTAAAAGAATACACGGTGGACCAGGCCGTAACCGGTAAAACCCTTTATTTTTGTTACTTGATCTATGGTAGTCGGACTGTAAACTGGACAGATTCCCCATACCAAACAGTAATGGGCTAGTTGGGAATGTTTACTGGGGAGAATCCCTAACTATTGTTACCTATTATTTTCCAGGCCTCAACAGTTTTAGGTGCTAGAAGGAGGGCACCCAGTGCATGGCTGGACAAGGAAACTTATTTTCTTGAGATTATTCCACCAGTGATGGTTCTGAAAGCAGTTTTTTTCCCAATCCAATTCCTGAAGAGAAGGGTAAATAGCATATGCATTCTGTCGATAACAAAGTAGTTAATGACATGAGAAGACATACTAGTGCATATGTGAAGAAGATTGGAGGATTACCAATTATTCATGTCTTTCCCAGAATAGAATATATGAAGAAAGACCGTCCTATATTGGAAGATGTAGTGTTGGTTGGAGATTTTGAAGAACTGGTAGAAACAGCCTTACAGGAAGTTGTTTAGCCTTTGAATAAAGTAGACCCAGATACACCTTATTGTTCACCTATTCATACCCCTGTTCACTCACCACCTCATTCTCCACCCAGACTCATGCCAAACGTGAATGCAAATCAGCCACCCAACCCACCGAATCCACCACCTACTTGGAGGGCTAGGTCACCTTTAAACCTGCTACCCCCTTTTACATGACTTACCTCAAGATTTTGAGAAAATGCTGCCCAATATTGACCCAAGTGAAAATATTTTGGTAGATGATCATTTGCAAATATTTTACTTGGCTATACAAGGACTAAGGGCTGGAGAACATGAAGATGTAGTTTGCAGATTGTTTTCGCATACACTGAAAGGAGTGGTAGCCTCATGGAATTTTGCTCTGCCTACAAACTCATACATAGATTGGGATACATTTGAAAGAATATTTAGAAGTAAGTATGCAATCCAAAAAAATCATGCAGCGTTAATGAAGGGGTTATGTGCTTCAAAGAAAGAAAGAAAAGAAAAAGTGCATAGTTTCACCCAAAGGTTTGCTGCTTATCTTAAGAATTTTTCCGCAACTGATAAACCGTCTGATAAGGTTTTGATCGAATATTATACGTCAGCTTTAGGGCTTGACTTGGCCATGTTTTCCAAGATGCAAGTCAAACCTACGTTGTCAAAAACTTATGAAGAATCCGAGAGAGTAGAAGCTGAAAAAGAGAGCATAGAAGATTATCTTGAGCAGTCAGGAGAAAAAAAAATTGGTAAGAAATCCTTATTATTGTCTAAGCCTAAGGAGGATTAGTCACATGAGTTTGAAGGAATGTTGAAAATGATGCAGAAACTATCTAACAGAATAATATATTTGGAAAAGGAAAAAGAAGCTCATCAATCTTATAAGCCTTACTATAAAAGGAGAGAGGACAACAATCAATCTAAGCCTCCTCCACATAGTCCAGCATCAATGAATTTAATGGAGGTAGGGATGGATAATTTTTGCAGCTTTCATCAGCAGCCTCATTCTAAAAAAAATTGCCCTCAATGGATGAATTTGATGACATTAGTAATGAATCAACTATTGGACTCTAAACTAATAGAAGCTGATGAAGAGGAGGAAAAGGGAAATAAATTCATAGAAAAAAAAGAGGATGATGCTCTGGTTTTATGGCACCGTGTGTCACTTTTTGATTTAGAAGATGAAGGTACTTTGAAGCATGAGGAGATATCAGAAACAAATGTGACAACAAGGAGCCAAGGTTTTTTAAATAAAGACAATTCAATAATTCCAAAGATTAAGAAATTTCAAGACAAGATGAAGAAAATACAAAAGAACAACACAGATGATAAAATACTTGAAATTACCATTAGCAGTCAAGATCCAAAAAAAGTCAACATGCCTGATAGGCCTATTGAAGACAAAGCTGATAATGTCAAGGAAAATCTCAAAGCACTTGAAATGGGGTAGGAATTGTTAAAAGCACTTGAAGTACCAGAGGAGGAGCTTCCCATTAACAACCAACATGTAGAAGAGATTGTTGAAGCAAGTGTGGGAGGTAAGACTAGGTTTAAAACCCAACCATTCCTCCTAACCTTTGATATTTTAAACCATAAGGTACACAAATGTTTATTAGAATCAGGTTCGTCGGTCAATTTTATGCCACTATCAGTCTGCAAAAAGATCAATGCACAACCTAAACCCACTACCTAGTGTTGACATATTGTAACTTCGAAGAATATTCTATATGTATATTTTGTGGTCCCTGATGGTCCTACTGGGAGAGCCACTTGTATTATATTGTACCCCTATGCTTCTAATTGGAATAACTAATAAGAGTCATGAGGTTGTCCCCTCTAATTGTAAAGGTGGGTCATTAGCACCCCAGTGTGGTTGCTTGAGCCTACATGTGTAACTCGAGCCTACATGGTTAACTTGAGCCTACATGTCCGATGAGTTAATTGAAGTGAATGGATGAATATAAATAGAGGTGTATCTCTCCTCATTTGAGCACACACTCTCACTTGTGTAGCGCATTAGTGGAGAAGAGAAGTAGCTGGAGAAGGAGGAGGATTAGGCTTTGATATCCTTGCTGGTTTTATATTTTATATTTTTGGGGCATCTATATTGAGGAATATTTTGTTGGGTTTTTCCCTTTAGGGTTTTCCCAGGATAAATATTTGTGTTCATTTTGTATGGTTGTGCTTGTCTATCTTTCAGTGATCCTGCTTATATGCTTTTGTTATGAAAATGTAATGAAACACTGATGTCTTAGCTAAGCATATGAAAAATTCAACATGGAATCAGAGCCACCCTGAAAAGAAGGAATTGTGTAGCTAAATAATCTAGGGATTCTTACTTTTTGGTTCTCTCTCCACAATCGATCAGCAAAAGAAGGCTAGGCTGACTCTCCATTGAAGGGCGCATCTTTCTGTCAAAGTGGAATTCAATTCCAACCATTTTCAGTTTTCTGTGTGGGAAATTAGGGCTTCTTGTAGAAGAATATTTTTTGAGTGAGCCTAGCATAGGATTTCTCTCCTCATAAAAATAGAATTTTAGAGACTTGTATCAATATTTTTGGTTGGGTGAAACTCCAGGAAAGTCAAACCCTAGATTGACCCCGAGCTAGAAAAACCCTAAATACTAAAACTGCTAAGTTTTGGTACATTCACCATATCCTGATATTGGAGAAGGTTCAGGAGATGAACATTGCAGAGACCTACAATAAAATCCTTATGTACACTGTGTCCAAAATTTCGCCTCAGATTCGCTATATTATGGGATATATGATCCCTCCAAGTTAGGGTTCCAGCCTCTTCTAAAATTCATCCCTAAACAGGAAACCTGGGGAGAATTGCAATATCTTGGGCTATAGAGGTCCAAATGGAATTCCTGAAGATGTTCCAAAAAGGTCACGGACTGTACTTCTCGTGGTCCAAACTACAGACTTAGAATATGAAACAGTGACACGTGGAAATCCGTACAACTTTGATGTTTGGAACAGTCCTGTAACAAGGCACCTTGGGAAAATGATCATAAATCCAAATTGGTGAAACAAATTCTGATGAAACCTATGGTGTTGGATCAAGGACATGCGAATTTACCTCAATGAAAAATTTTAGACACATAGGAGCAGTAATTTTGGAGATATCACAGAAACAGTGACACGCATTTCTGTAGAAGAAATTGGAAAACTAGGGCTTCCTGTTTCGGGAGCTTCCCTCCACTGTTTTAAGAAAAGGAGTACTTTGGAAAGATCCATTTGAAGAGATATATATTTATATCCAATCAGATTTGAAATATTCCAATTTTTTAAAATTAGGGTTTATGTGGCAAACCCTAGATCAGCCAGCTCTGGAACTAGGACGAACACCTCAAATCAGTAAGATCTAATCCTTTGTTATTTCCATTTGAGGCTCTCATTTCAAAGTGATATATCACATCAGCTTGATGTTAATCTTGGTGAAGTTGACAACTTGCAAGCATGGAAGCATTTGATCTCTCTGTAGAGAAATGAATTGGACACCTTCATGAGTAGAGAGGTTCCAGTTCCAGAAGGAGATGAGGCTCAAAGCCTTACACAAGAAGAACTTGATTAAGGACAAGAAGATCATTGTTGATTCAATCACGGATCAACTTGTACCACAAGTGTATTCCCTAAAGACACCAAATATTTTTGATTCCTTGATCAAGATATTTGAAGATAAGAACATTAATTAGAAGATGGATTTGAGAAAATAGTTGAAGAATGTGAAGATCCAGAATGCAAAACATCTTGAAGCGGTAGAAGAAGAATTGGAGAATGTAGAAGTGGTGATAGTCACCTTGAATAGTCTCCCAGGAACAGACTCTGGGAAGAAGAAGAATCTCGACTCATAAGAAGAGAAAAAGAAGGTGGGAGCAATTGAAGATCAAGCTCTCACCATTCAAAGAAGATCCCTCAAGCAATGAGTAATGTGAAGAACTCAATTCTTGAAGAACCTCTTATCCATCTTATAATTTGGATAAGAAATGATGATGTCATGAATGAAGAAGATGATGAAGTAGAAGGATCAAGAAGGAGTCGATCCATGAAACGAATAAAAGATAAGTATTCAATTGTCATTGCATGATATTGTTTTGTTATTCATTTGATTATATTTAGTTTATGTATTATGCATGATATATTGTTTGCATTAATGATTGTATACTACTAATATGCTTGTGATGGGTAAGTAGCTCATGGTGCCATACAACTCTCCATTCCTACTTATCAAACCTCTTTGCTGACATATTGGATTAGTGCACAATCTCAATGATGTCATGGTAAAGATGGAATACATCTAAAAAGTTTCCGTGAGACATGGATGAATGTTGTATTGGCTAAACAATTGTATGATGCATAATAATTTGTCATTATGCGGTTCTAACCATGTAACTGGTGCATTTGAATTGTAGGAAAGGTCCTGTACAAAATCCTACAAGAAAATAAGGATGAGACTTGTTCCGAAGAACAAGTGATGACAATTCAAGATTCATTCCAATGAAAATGAATCTGAAGCTCCCAGGGTCAGAGACACCATGACGGAAGAAAGAGCTTCAGAAAGTGGTAGATCCACCTCGAAGGATGAATACCACCATGGGTATGAAAGATAACTCAAGATGAAGAAAATAATGCTATGAAAGAAGATATGATCAAAGAATAACAGTTGATCATGGGGAATGATGTATATGATATGATTTCAAGACATAAAGGGAAGTACGTAGTATCTTCCATATGGATCTACAATAACAAGTGTACAAAGCAAAGTTTGTGAGTTGCCTTTGAAAGAATAGATTATGACATGACATACTCTATCGACAAGTATATGTCAAGCATAGAACCACCTATACAGAATGAAGAGAGAAGATGATACTCCACTTCAGGGGGAGTGACTATAGAAGATATCTGAGTTGAACATGGTATGACATGATGGACAGCTTCCTGATGGATCAAGACTTTACCAAGAGTAAAGTGGGTTCCAACCTTCAATATTGAATGCAGAATACTAGGATATGTTGATGACCTGACAAGATGAACTCATGAAAGATGTTATGATGAAAGAATACTAGAATGATGTTTGGGATATAATACTCAAACTAGAAAGCAAGAATGTGGTATCTTCCAAATGGATTAGTAAGATAAAATATGCTACTGATAGAAGTAAGGAAAGACTTGTGGCTTCTCTCAGAAAGAGGGAATTATTTTTGAAGAGACACTTACTCCAAGAAGCAAGGTATACTTTCTTCAGAACTATCATGGTATTTTCTTCCATGATGAAGTAAAGACAAGCCTTCCTTAATGGTATGATTGAGGAAGAGTTTTACATCAAATTGCCACAAGGATTTGAAGTTGAACACAGATGGACTCACGTATGCAAGTTGAAGAAGGCCCTCTATGGCCTGAAGCAGGTATGGAAGAATAGATAGTTTCCTGACGAGCATGGGATTTGCCAAGAGTAAAGTCAATCCTAACCTTTATCTCAAGGTTGTAGAAGATGAACCTGTCATCCTATTATTATATGTGGATGACCTATTTTCTTACAGGGAATGAGAAACAAATTGTAGAATGCAAGAAGAAGTCCGCTGAATAATTTAGACCTTGGTCTAATACTTTATTTCCTAGGTATGGAAATATGAAGGAATATTTCTCAATCAAGGAAAGCATGTAGTGCAAAGTTTGAAAAGATTTGATATGTTGGAATGCAAAGTCATGGCCACACCCATGGACTCCAACCTGAAGCTGTAAGTTGATGACTCATCAGAGTTAGTGGATGTGACTCATTACAGACAGATCATTGGGTCATTAATGTGCTTAACAAATTCCAGACCAGACATTTGTTTTGCTGTGAACACCTTAATTCAATATCTTGTTCAACCAAGACGGGTTCACCTAGTAACCGCAAAACATCTGATGAGATATCTAAAAGGGACTATAGACTTTGGTCTATACGATGATGGTATCCATGAGTATATATTGTATGGCTACACAGATGCATATTGGGTTGGAAGTATCTCAGACAGGAAAAGCACATTAGGTAGATGCTTTTGTTTGGGGTCTGCTATGAGTTCATGGTTTAGCAGGAAATAGTCCAATGTTTCTCATACCATGGCTAAAGCAAGATACATAGCAGATTGCTCTGCTAAGTTGTGAAGCCATATGGCTTCGGAAGCTGATATCAGGTCTCTTTGAACTGAAGATGGATACTACAATGATTCTATGTGATAACCAGAGTTGTGATGACATAGAACCCTATGTTCCATTGTAACACATAGAAATCGAGTATTTATACATACGAGATAATAAGATGCAGATGATGATGTTTCAGTATTCCCATACTGAAGATATAGATGATGTTTCAGTATTTACATACTGTAGATGCAGATGATGGTGATTCCGTATTTCTATACTGAATATAGAGATGATGATGCTTTCAGTATTTCTATATTGAAGATATAGATGATGATGCTTTCAGTATTCACATACTGGAGATACAGATGGTGATAGTTTAGTATTCACATATTGAAGATGTAGATGATGATGGTTTGGTTGTTGATGTGCTAACGAAGCCTCTGTCTCGAGTAAAGTTCGAACACTTTCGAGACAAGCTTGGTGAGGTTCAGAAGAACCTTCCTCGAAAGGGGGAGTAGTGATGTTGCAGTGGGATTGTATCATCCCTGGGCATCTGCCCTAAAGTGATCCGATGAACTTGGTCCTTGAGAATGAAGAGGGATTGTATCATCCTCGGACATCTATCCAAAAGTGATCCGGTGACCTCAGTCCTCAAGAATGAAGAGGGATTGTATCATCCCAGGAAATCTATCCAAAATAGATCTAGTGACTTCGGTATTCGTGAATGTGGTGGGATTTCATCATCCTTGAAATTTGGTTCAAAATGTATCCGGAGGTCTCAGCCCCAGTGAATGTGGTGGGATTACATCATCCTTGAACTTTGATTCAAAATGTATCCAGAGATCTCGGCCCCCGTGAATGTAATAGGATTGCATCATCCTTGAACTTCGGTTCAAAATGTATCCGGAGGTCTCGGCCCCTGTGAAAGTGGTGGATTGCATCATCCCTGAACCTCGGTTCAAAATGTATCCGAAGGTCTCAACCGCTGTGAAAGTGGTGGATTGCATAATCCCTAAACCTTAGTTCAAAATGTATTGGGAGGTCTTGTCCCTCGTGAATGTGGTAGGATTGCATCATCCCTGAACCTCAGTTCAAAATGTATCCAGAGATATCGGTCCCTTTGAATGTGGTAGGATTGTATCATCCTTGAACTTCGATTCAGAATGGATCTGGTGACATTGGTACTCAAGAACATGTGTTGATCCCATAATTCCTAGAGAAAGGATTGTCTGAGTTCCACATCTGTGTTGATCCTGTAATTCCAAAAGGAAGGATCATTAGTAACGCTGTAAAGACCTAAATCCTGTAATTATGAAAGGAAGGATCATTGAATTGATCCTGTAATTCCAATAGGAAGGATTGTTTGAGTTCCACAGATGTGTTTATCCCATAATTCCAATAGGAAGGATTGTCTAAGTTCCACAAATGTGTTGATCCCGTAATTTCGAAAGGAAGGATCGTTAGTAACTCTGTAAAGACCTAAATCCCGTAATTCCGAAAGGAAGGATCATTAGTAACTCCGTAAAGACCTAAATCCTGTAATTTCGAAAGGAAGGATCATTGGTAACTCCGTAAAGACCTAAATCCCATAATTCCGAAAGGAAGGATCATGTTGATGTTTTTATGATGTTGATGTTTTTATGATGATGATGACGTACTGATCGAAAGATCAATGTATGATGATGATGATGTATTGATCGAAAGATCAGAGTATGATGATGATTACGATGTACTGATCGAAAGATCAGAGTGTGATGATGATGATGTACTGATCAAAAGATCAAAGCATGATGATGATGTATTGATCGAAATATCAGAGTATGATGATGATAACGTACTGATCAAATGATCAGTATGTGATGATGACGACGTAATGATCAAAAGATCAGAATATCATGATGATGATGCCATTTGAGAATTGAAGTATGATTATGGTTCTGATCACAATGTTACCGATCAGGTTGCTGATCGAAAGAACAAAATGCTAAAGAAGTTGTTGCTGATCAAAAGATCAAAGTGCTGAAGATGTTGCTGATCGAAATGTTTAAGATGTTGTTGCTGATCGAAAGATCAAAGTGCTGAATATGTTGTTGATCAAAATGCTGAAGATATTGTTGCTGATTGAAAGGTCAAAATGCTGAAGATGTTGCTGATCGAAAGGTCAAAGTGCTGAAGATGTTGCTGCTGATTGAAAGGTCTAAGTGCTGAAGATGTTGTTGTTCGAAAAGTCAAAGTGCTGAAGATGTTGCTGAAGATGTTGCTGAAGGTGTTGCTGATCAAAAGGTCAAAAGATGTTGACGCTGATAAAAGAGTTGTTGTCGTTTAAAATTGAAGACAAATACTATATGATGTTGAAAAGGTTCCAATTATTTATAGATGTGTTACCCTGATGATGTTGATGATGTCCTCTCCTACTATTTTTGTTGTTGTTGTAGAATACCCTTCTCGTTAAGGGGGAGTGTTGAAATATTGTAACTTCGAAGAATATTCTATATGTATCTTTTGTGGTCCCCGATGGTCCTACCGGGAGAACCACTTGTATTATCTTGTACCCCAATGCTTATAATTGGAAGAACTAATAAGAGTCATGAGTTTGTCCCCTCTAATTGTAAAGGTGGGTCATTAGCACCCTAGTGTAGTTACTTGAGCCTACATGTGTAACTCGAGCCTGCATGATTAACTCGAGCCTACATGATTAAATCGAGCCTACATGTCAGATGAGCTAATTGAAGTGAACGGATGAATATAAATAGAGGTGTCGTTCTCCTCATTTGATCACACACTCTCACTTGTGTAGCGCATTAGTGGAGAAGAGAAGTAGCTGGAGAAGGAGGAGGATCAGGCTTTGATCTCCTTGCCAGTTTTATCTTTTATCTTTTTGGGGAATCTATATTGAGGAAGTTTTTGCTGGGTTTTTCCCTTTAGGGTTTTCCCAAGATAAATATTTGTGTTCCTTTTGTATGGTTGTGCTTGTCTATATTTCAGTGATCCTGCTTATATGCTTTTGTTATGAAAATGTAATGAAATAATGATGTCTTAGCTAAGCATATGAAAAATTCAACACCTAGTAGGTTACTTAGTTAGACAGGACCAATGTGAAAGTAGTCAGGGAAATGGAAAATGTTCTGATTCACTTATCTGCAAATGAAAAGATATGTCAGCACATTGATATTGTAGTAGCAGACATACCTGATGGCTATGGACTTATTTTGAATCGAGACTGGTCAGCAAGACTAAATGGGTATTTTTCTTCAGATTGGTCACACTTGTGGTTGCCTCAGAAGGGAAGTCCAAACCAGATTAAAATATTAAGAGATCCCCACATGGAGCACAGTGTTACTCAATTGGAAGAAAAAAATGAACCAGTGGATTCTTTGTTGGGAAATCATCTAATTGAGCTAGAACCAGGAGACTACCAAGTAGAAGAAGCTAGCAGTACATTAGACACCCAGGCTGATCTGCTTCGATTTTCACGGGCTAATGAGATTGATTGTAAAATAGTAGATGTAGTTTTTTATTCAAGTACAGTAGAATTAGATAATGGTTAGGTATTTTTCATTTTGTAGTCAAGCCTAGCCCCTTAACTTACAAGTTTTCAGATCTATAGGGGTGGGTAGAGGATTGACCAGTTAGTGGTTTAGTTCTCAAACTTTATTTTTCTTTTTCTTTATTTTTGTTTCTAGATTATCTTGTACATAAATAAATTGATTTGTTTGTTTATTTTGATTTACTTTTTTTATGTTTGTTCTAGTCTAGATTTTGATGGATTTCAATAAAAGAAGCAAACTTTTGGTTGCATGGAGAGTATCAGAATTTTGGATTAACTAAAATCCTTGATTATAAGACTGTGTACTATTGTTTTATCTGAAATAATTTCTTCTAGTTAGTAGTTTTCCTAAATGGATATGAACACATTGAAGTCCTACTTAATCCTTGTAAAATAACTTAGGATCAAAAGGTCTGGAATACTATTTCGAAGCTCCATCCATCTCACATTTAAATAATGTCCTAGGGAGTGACAAAAAAACACCCATGGAAAGGAAGCAAGGTAAACAGTATATTATATATAAATGATCCCATGCCAAGAATTGAAATCCAAAAGGAAAATAAGAGTCAAGAATCCCTTGAGAAAGCAATATGTATCAAAACAAAGCACTAAATCATATGAGTACAAAATTGCCAAAGTTCTTCTTTGTCTGTGAGATGAAAATTAAATACATCTCTCACACAAAAGGACACTATGGATAAAGGAGCCTGAATAAAAAAATTCAGAAAGAAAGGCATGCAGGAGGACTCAAAAGAAAGGACAAAAGTCCAAAACCACAAAAAGTACAAAATGGCATGGGAACGAGGAACAAATGAATATTTTTGTTTACCATCTTGTGGTGTCCAAGATGGAAGCTACCTGAAGATAGAGGTAAAAAATGAAACTCATATTCATGGCCTTAAAAGAGTTATCTTGACTTTGAAATCTTGGTTTCCATTTTCCTAAATTGGACTATCATCAATGATTAAAAGTACAAACATTTGTCGTTTGGGAAATCCAAACATCTAGAATAATTCAACAGGTTGGTTTTATTGTCAAACAGTCTATTACTTAAGGAAGAAATTGTCCAGAGATCTGGGTTCACCAAGTAGTCACCAATTGTTGCAGCTACAACTATTTCCCATTTTTTTTAAAGTTTTGGGCACTCCTTTTAATTTTATCTTTCCTGGATTTGTCTTGGATTGCTAAACTTTGTTGTCCTCTGTTACAAATTTGGATCTTTTCAGGTTGAATTGAGGTACATTGTTTACCATTTTCAGAAGTTGAATGAACATATTTGTTTGACTTGAACTTGAATTTTTTGGTTTTTCGATAGTTGCCTTTTTCGCTGTTGGAATTTTATTGAACAGTGAATCGGGGCCATAGTTCTCTACACAGCCACCTTTGCAGAAGCTAACTAGTGAACGTCCTGATGGGAATCATGTTTTTCACTGATGGTTTATCTTCGTCGTTTTTTTGGGTTTTCAGCCTCGTTTTGCTTATCATTGTCGGAGAATTAGGCTTCTAATTCACCACTGTTTCAAAGAACAGATGGAAAACGTTTCAACGGGTTAGTTCTTACCCTTGCTGATTCCATGTTTTATTGATTTTTTATTACTTTCTGTTTTCTCTTCGCTATCGAAACTTTTCATGACTTTGATTGGAAGTTGTAGTCTAATTATTTTCCACCATTATACCTCCTTAGTGAACTAATCATCTAACATATAGTTGTTCTGTTCATCGATGATTTGTTCTGATTTTTGCTGATGTTTTCTGGTTTGGGGATTCCTTAGTCCATGTGACTTCCACCATTACGGTTCCTCATTGAACTAGTCGTCCGATGTTGTAGTGGTTCTGAGGTCTAATACTGCAGTTTTTAGTGTTTATTTCATCGATGTTTTATTTTTTCGTAGAACCCTTAGGCTGTACGGCTCCTGCCATTGCGGCACCTTGGTGAATTAATCGCCCGATTCTTAGTTATTTAGCGCACTGACGAAGGTTTTTCCCATCGACATTTTTCACTGGGAGGTCTATATATTGGGATGGGGTATTATTTTATTATTACCCTTGTGAACTCACACTTGCTTTGTCCCTATCGATTTGAATTGTGCATCTGTGATTAGCTGTCGGGATCTTGCTCGTTTGGGGTGTTGCCGTGGAAGTACTGGACCATCATGTCGACTGCAACTTGTTTTCCAGTTAGGCCAAACATGGTTTCTCCTTTCTCTTGAGTTTATGAGTCATTTTAGGAACTAGGGTGCTCCCCTAGTTAGGTTTTTCCCACCGTTTGGTAGTTGGTCGTCTAAGTATCATTTTGTATCCTCGCAATGTAAGGTATCAGTAAGTTTGACGGTATTTGCAGTGGGGGGTTTTTCTTGAGCTTGTTTGTAAGCCATTATGAAAACTCGATCCCGGTTCAAAATTTTAGGTGGCTGATGCAGACAAGCGTTACGCTGTCTGCACCATTTTTTGTGGGTTTGCTTATGGCCATCCGGGGAAGGAGTTTTCGGTTCTCTTGTCATCGTGGGTTTACCCTATTTTTCTAGGACACTAGAGGGTTTTATTTTTGGTCAGATTGGAATTTCTGGATAGGGCCACACTTTCGAAGACTAGCCTCACTGATAGGGGTTTTTCATTTTGGTGAAGAGTTATAATGAAGTTCAATTTAAACGATGTATGTGCTATCTGGGTCATGTCTTAGCTGCAGACAGACTTAGGAATTTTCAGACCTAGTTTGCAGAAGTTCTTTTTTCCTGTCAATTATGCATTGATTTTCTGATAGTTTATCTATTGAGAATACATATGGAAGAAGTAAATGTTTTTATACTATTTTTATTCATTCTTAGAACACTAACTATAAGCTCCAATAGCCTAAGAACATGTTTGGTCTATGACAGGGCAACTTCTTCAAAGGTGATATGTCTAAAAGACAAAAGAAGAAGGCTCCTATTGCTGAGGAAGAACTAGATGTGGAAATCATTACTAAGGTGGAATACATCTACGAAGATGCCAGAGCCACCACTGGAGTAGAGCCAGACTACAAATGGGGTGAGATATATCAGATGATTTCAAATCAGAATGTGCCTAATGCAGGATTCGAGGAACTGACCATATATGCCAACATCGAGAAATCTGCTCTGATGAAGGTAGCCACAAGACCTAAGTTGTTCCCATGCTTAGAGGTGATCAGTTGGATTCTGCCTAAGGCAGATGTGACCATGATGATCCTAGAAAACATTTCCAAATAGGTCTATGTTGTATACAGTCCTGGTTATGTCTCACTGGCATATCACCTACCTCCTGCTCAAGTATACTTAATTGAAAGTTGGTTGAAGGAGATAAATTTGGACCTGGTCGAAACGATTAACAAAATGATGGTACCTGGGAAGAAATTTCAAACCAAACCATCAGGGGAATATGAAACAACCACTCTCAGGATCCCTTATAGGTTTATATTAGTAATGCTAAATAGAGTGTTTGGGAGAGCTCATGGTAAAATATTCAAGTTGGAATGGATTCCCATCATTTTCTCTGTGGCCACCCAGGGGACTATATTTAACTGGGAAAACATAGTGTCCTAAAGCCTCTCAGCCTGCATATCTTCAGCTTTGGGAGGGGTGTCCCAGAAGAAGTCTGAGTTCTATATGAGCTCCATCTTAGTGGACTGTATATTTTGTACCCAGTCATTTTCAGCCTTAAGGTGCAATTGGGATAGGGACAGAACCCCTATGTACATTGCATACAAACTATTTTCAGCACACAAATATTATAGCCACTATAAAGAGATATGTGAAAATTTCATTATGCCTTTGTACACTTTAATCTTCCTGAAAGAGTGCAACTGTATGTTTGAGGAGGCATTTAAATTCATTGAGGAACATGGGAGCTATTATTTGACTGAGGAGGGGATGTACATTAGAATGTATGGTTGCTCTACGACACCTTATTTAGTCCTTAATTATTCCACTGATTATGTGGTGCATAAAGAAGCAGTTAGGAAATTTTATCTAGATGGTGTAGGAAGCTTCCTAATTGAACATAAGAAGGAATCCTATCCTCCCATACCTTTCCAGCTAGGAAGTTACAAATTTTCAAGGGTCAAACTAACTGCTGAATTTGTATAAGAGTTGGAGCATTTTCGTTTTGGGGAGATGAACTTCCACAGGAATGACTCCCGAAATAAGGTTGCAGAGCATTGTAAAGAAGCAAATGTTCATTTTGAGTATACAAATTTATGGGACAAGGATGAAGAAATCTTCAAGAATTCAAAGAATATGACTGCATTGAAGAAAAGGTTTAAACAAAAAATCACCATTGTGGGCGGTAAGGGAAAAAAAAAAAAAGCTAAAGAAGAGGAAGCCAAGAAGAGGGAAGAGGATGCTAGGAGGCTAGCACAAGAGGCTAAGAGTTGGTTAAAGAATGAAGAAGAAGAAAGAAAAAAAGTTGTATAGGAACCAGCAAAGAAGGAAGAGGAAGAAAGAAAGAAGAAGGAAGATGAAGAGATAAAGGAAAAACAAGAAGAGAGTGAAGGTTTGAGATTAGCAGGAGCTAATAAAGACCAGCAAAATACTGACTCAATAGATACACAAGAAGCATAGGAGCATACTGATCAAGGGCATGGACAAGACAATCCTGACCCTCAGGAGTGTGCTGCAACTTCTAGCAGCACCCAAGAACATGTTTTTTTTTTTTTCTGTATTGAATCTGATACCTTTTATGCAGAAGGAAGGAGAAGAGGTCCCTAACTTCAGCACCATCTTCTATGACAAGGAGAAGAAGATGATTGTCAAGATAACTAAGAAAAAAGTCAAAATATGAGGACAACCAGGTATGATGATTACTGATAAAACTTTGGTACATGGGACAGATACAGATCCACGACTGGCAGCCAGAGCTAGGGTGGCATTAACCCAGGCCACTAAAGACAATGTGGATAGACTCATGAAAGACCTTGAGTAGTTAAGGAAAAATGCAACATAATTAAAGGAAACTATAAAAAAGGAGAGGGATGAAGCTAAGAAGTTAAAGAGAAAATTTGAGGATATGCATAATGAAGTAAGGGCTTCAAAGATAGAATGCCAAACTCTGCAAGCAAGCAAGATGGACTTGGAAGTATCAGTAGAGAAAAATGAAAGGGATGCTCAAAATAGTCTAGCATAACTACACAAGATACAACTAGAGTATCAGGTTTTGAAGACATAGAACAATGACCTCAAATTATCATATGAAGCTTTGAATGCAGAAAATGACCAGCTGCAGAGAAAAATGGTTGAGTTGGAGGCACAGAAGATCACCACAGAAGAAAGGGAAAAGCAATATCGAGTGCAGGTGGTAGGTTTTGAGGGAAATATTGCTTCATTAACAAAATCACTAAAGGAAGCAAGTGAATAGAATACTGATATCCATCCTGTGAAGGAGCATGTCCTTGCTCAACGAAGAAGAGTGCACCAACTGCAAATGTCTATTGAAGAAGAAAGGTGTAAGATCTTATAGATAGGTAGCAGGTTGGAATAAATCCTAGACACTACTTCATATTTTGTAGATAGATCTTGGGATATTTTGGAAGTCCTAACAAGAAGAATAGTTTGGTTAGAAACAAGCGAAGAAACCCCTGCAGAACTACCTGCTAAAGATTGACATAGCTTAAAGCAGGATTACAACTTATTAAAATTTGCAGTAAGTACTACAGAGGAATTCAAGAAGAATGCAAAGAAAACGAGAGGAGCCTATACTGAATACCGTAGAAGGGTGCTGGTAACCTACAACAAATGCCGCATTGCTGCAGAACAAATACTGGACTCATTACCAGAACATGAGTTGTTCATAGAACAGTTACATAGTAGGTACCAGGAAGATGAGTAGAAAATTCAACAAGTCAAGGATCTAGATGAGCGGATCCTAAAGAATGAAGTAGCTCATTCATCAGTCAGCATCCATTTACTTTAATATCAGCTACGTTTGAGTCCATCAAGAATAGAGGTGGTTAAGAATCAGGCTATAAAATATGAAATAAACATTCATTTTCTTGAACCTTCAGATTTTGAAAGCATAGTAGCAGAGGCCCAAGCGTGGAAAAAGTTCATCAATGATCAAGTGGGTCCCTCTTCATAAAGTGCTCTATTAAATTTTTGTTTTAGATGTAATATATTGTATGAGCACTCACTACAGGACGAATTTCGGGAATTGAAATGTTGGGGATGCCCAAGAGTCATTTGGGGGAAGCCCAAAAGTTTTGCTTTTTTCTATAAGTATAGGAGAGTTATATGTAGAGAGGCACTTTTTCCCAGATATATTTGTGAGAGTATGATGTAAGAAGAACTATTTCCTTTTGCATAAAGAAATTACAAGTTTCTTGTTCGAGAAATATTTGTGAAAGGTTTCCAATCTTGTACAAGGTATTTGTTGAATGTGAACTATTTCATTTTCAGCTGTTATCCATTAACTGTGAGATCGTTCTAACTCTTTGAACCTATGTCCTTGTTATGCGATCTAGTTTATTCTATGAAAATTCCACTATGAGTAATGAATGTTGTTCATAAACAATTAGTTATCTAGTTGTTCATATATCTATAAATGTTCATGTGTTTTGAAATAAGTAACAGCTATCTGTGATTTTTCTTAATGCATGCACAAAATACATTACTCATTGATGAATAATAATCTTGCTCCCTAGGGATAGGTTAGATAATTAGTTTTAGTTTTTTCTTGTTGTGTGTGGTTTAGATGTGAGAGAGTTAAGACGAGAGGTAAGAACCTGCGCATCACATTGTGACCGCTCCTTGTATTATCTATCAATCTGCATTTTTAGATAGGCACTTGCATCTCATACTTAAATAAAAAAACTAAAAAACATACATGGTGGACCAGTCCGTAACTGATAAAACCATTTATTTTTGTTACTTGACCTACGGTAGCAATACCATAAACCGGACCATAAATCGGACGGATTCCCCATACCAAACAGTGATGGGATAATTGGGAACATTTACTGGGGAGAATCCCTAACTGTTGTTACCTACAATTAGTTGGGAACGTTTACTTGTTAACTATTGTTTTCCAGGCCTCAACAGTGCTATACACATTTCTCATGCCAGATGAAGATCACCTTGGTGGTTTTTCCCAGATGGGTTTCCATGTTATTTCTTGTGTTAAATGGGCGAATGTTGTTGAATGTTGAATATTTATTTGAATTTTTTCTTACTTTACATTATTACAGTTATGGAATGTATGTCGCAATATTACCAATTAGTATATGAATGAATGAATGTTTAAGGCACGATCAACATGTTATGGATGATTTCATGGTTAAGTAGCTAAGTTAAAATATAAGTCGCACACTATCAATTTAGATGTAAGGAATAAGTTGCGTTGCATAGTTGCTCAAGTTGTTGATTTTGAAATACAAGGTTGTGTCATGTGCAGATTGTGACACACAGTTGCACCTCTATCGCATAGTAATAGAGTCCCTCCTCCTATCTTTGTCGAGCACCTTGGCTGCGTGCTAAGGGACTATAACCCCTCTCCAACAATAGAAAAATGGTTCTGGTAGTTACACATTATGATATCTCAGGTGAGACTGCACCTGCCTCGTGGGTGTCGCCAACTGAGCTTGCTCTTTCGGGCCGATGTCTTTAGGTGTCTTGTTGGTATTGTATTGTTAACCAACCTTGGGTCGAGACAAGAATGAATTTTAGGCTAACAAATGGTTCCATTGTCAGGACCGTTAATCGTTTGAGTTAAAGGAAATGTTGTGGCATCTGACAAAGAAGGAAATAGAGGACTAGTTGGAGTCTGAGATGCTAACCTTTGCACAAGAAGAGAGCACATGATCATAGTTAAGTGTAGAAAACTGGTTGGACTAGTACATATATTCTAATATTCACAAGATCTTCTTTGCAGAGTTTCCCATTGTGCTACACAAGTGATTTTCAAGGTTGGAAACTCGGCAAACAAATTTCCAGAGAAGAGAAGCGATCAAGTGGAGTGATCAGTTGGCTCGCGAGATAACCAGTGTAAGTAACACCATATCTAGAGCTGTTGATTTTTGCGTCGATAGTATTTTGCAAGGGTATATTACTGAGTTTTTAGTAGATACTATAACCTCATATAGTGAGGCTGAGAGAAAATTTTTCCAAGGACTGCGAAGAAGGTATTTGTTATATATCAACACATGGATAAAGATGCTAGTTTATGAGAAAGGTATATTGCATTTGAGTAGTTAATCCACATATCCAAGGAGAGGAGATATGTCATGGGATATCTACAGAGAAAATGGGAAAATATGAGCTGAGATGTTCCTAGGAAGTACAGAAGCTGAATTAGAAGTTGGATTCCTAAGAAGTAGAAGGAGATTCATATCAAGGAAAATAAGAAAGACATAGGGAGGTCGATCAACTCCTAGTCTATTCGAAGAAATTCAGAATGAACTTAAGTCACATCTAGACAAAGGATCTTGCGATGAAGAGGAGAACTATATCCTAGTTTCAGAAGGAGTAGAAGAATCCGAAGAGTCTATGGAGACACCCAGATAAGGGCGTGACTACATCACAGCAAGAGTATCGCCAGAGGTAAGGTATAGAGCCTTATATCTTGAAAGAGTTGTTAATACTAATAGTGATGTTACTGTGACTAGTGTGCAAGAGGGCACACCTCCACTAAATTATTCATCCGATAACCTTGATGCCAACTCAATGGTCGAGCATGATATTCAGTTACCCACATTCAATGGGAATGGAGTAGAGGATCCAGAGTAGCATTAGTTCCTCTATGAAGCTATTAGGATGGTTCCCCTAGTTCATACTGCAGACCTAAAGAAAGCGTAAATGATCATGACTCTAAGGGTTCGTGCACTGGATTGGTTTATGATGTTCTGCGTAGTACCACCAGAATGTCACAGAAGATGCTTGAATAAATATGACTTAGAATGATCTATGAGTTCAGAAAACCTAAATCTGAGTCACAGTGCATCACCAAGATTAAGGTGATAAAACAATCATTGACAAAGTTAGTATGTGACTTTGACCAACGGTTTAAAAATTTAATGGATAAAGTAAGTTTCCAAATGTCAGATTTACAACATAAAGAGTGGTTATTGCTACGCTATTACCACACATCCAAGGCCTGGTAATGTAAAAAAATATTGAATCACTGAAAAAAGTGATAGAACTAGTAATGAAGCTATAAGCCTCACCAATCAACGATGGCACCTCATCAATGGTGCAGATTCAGTCCCAGCTGGCTAATTTGATGATACAACTTCAAGACATTAAGAAGGGAAAGGAAGTACAAGAAGACTTATGGTGCATAAGATGCAGAATGGATGGACACACCAAGGATAATTTCCCAACCTACATGAACTATATCTCATCGTGTGTGCCAAACCCATTGAGTTCCCACAGACTACCCTGGTGCTGCATATGCCAATCTAGAGGACATCGTGAAGAGGATTGTCTATACATACAAAAGGTTGTAAGTACCCCAACAAACCTCTTCTGTAAATTTTGTAAGTCAGTGGAGAATGAAGAGAAGGATTGTAGAGCATACCAACTCTTGAAGGAAAAGACAGTGGACACCTACTTAATGAAGAATGATGGGAAACCTCAGGCTAAACTGATTCAAGCATCCTATCAACCTAAGCATTTCCCACCCAATCAGTATTAGAACCAGTATTAGCATTAGTATGCACCACAAAATCAATATCAACCACAATACCAGTAGAATCAGTACCAATCGCAAAAACCACACCCTCAATGACGGGGGTGGAAAATTCAGAGGAAGAGGAGGAGGAGGAATTGGCAGAGGAAAAGGTCAAGTTACATGCTATAACTATGGACAACTAGGACATTACTCTAGATATTTCCAAGAGCCTACAAATACATGTTCATATTGTAAATCGCAGGACCATAATGTGGAGAAATTCCCTCAGTTGATTACAAAGTGGCAAGATAGGACCATTACAAGTCCTAACCTAGTGTAGAATCCGAACCCAAATCCAAACCCTAACTTGAACATCTAGATGATTGTGTCTGAGGTGAGAGAGTGGAGTGTTATTTTCATAACACAAGGAAGTGTTGCTATCGAAGCTAATCAGGATGTACCATAAGAACAAGTGCAACCACAGGTATGACCTGTGACATAGAATAAAATTCCATTCGACGTTCAAAAATAGAAGGAGGTGTTTTTGGACATGCGACCAGAATTTGTAGACCCAGAAAAACCATTCTCCTCCTACACGGTAAAACCAGGAAGTCCCGTTCGTGAGAATGAACAATAATTCCCTACGTGAAGATGAACAACATACGGAGAGGACGCAAAAATGGAAGTTCGTGAGCAACAACAATGTCGTGGAGAGAGTGGTATCCCTGCGTGAGTGATTGCAGTGGTTTTTCCCGGCCATAGTGAAGTCAACTGTGGTGGAGTGTGCATGTGGGTGAGGAATGATAGTCCTGCCACCCCACTCCCAAATACCATAACAGCCTCAACCACCAGCAACAATTCTTAATTAAAGTGGTTGGAATAAAAATAAGGGAATATGACACATGGGTTCTTCTCTCATTGGCCAAGGTTTAAGAATTTTCCCACCCTTATCCTTGTGAAAATCATGTCCCGTCTCAATTTAGTTGCCACAATCGTAGCTGGTTGGGTTCATTTAATTAATTATGCATATTTGCATGATGATAAACTTAATACGTGTATGCCGCATGCCCTGATACACCTTCGGTGACAAATTTAAATCCAAAACATAGCATAAACGATCAATGGTGGGGCCTTGGCCTTGAGCTCCACACCACGATCATTAAAATATATACATCTAATGCAACAGGGTCAAAACCACAGTGTGCCATTCCCCTCCCCCTTCAATAGCACTGTCGTCAGTGCTTACAAAATTGAACAAAATGCTACACTAGCATCGCCTCAGTGTTCCGCAAAATTGAAAAAAAATGGATGTGTCAATCGCATGGCATCCTCTAGCTCCCATGTAGCCTCCTCAGGTCCGTAGTGCTCCCATTACACCTTTACCTGACCTATGGCTTGGTTCTGGAGCATTGTGACCTTCCTGTCAAGGATGCGCATTGGATTGATTCTGAACTCTCCCTCGGGTTCCACCTGAATCACATCCCAACTTATCACATGGTTAGGATCATGTACATATCTCTTAAGCAAAGAAACATGAAAAACATTATGAGCTCTAGTGCTAGCAGGCAATGCAAGTCTATATGCAACTGGCCCTATTCTTTCAAGCACTTCAAATGGCCCACAGTATATTGGCGACAACTTGGCACAACTTCCAAGCTTCAAGGAACTCTTCCTTTCCCTCACTCTGAGGTAAACATGATATCCAAACATGAACTCTCTGTTCACCCTATGCTTATCTGCATAGCTTTTCTATCTGTCCTGTGCTACCTTCAGATTCTGTTTGATCTTTACAACCTCTTGCTCCATTTCCTTGAGCAATTCTGGCCCAAGCACAATCCTGTCCACCGGATTGTCCCAAGTCACTGGTGTCCTACACCTTCTTCCATACAAAGCTTCATACGGACTCATCCCAAAGGATGCTTGCTATCCATTGTTATAAGCAAACTCTACCAAGTGTAAGTAATATTCCCACTTGGTTGGTTTGTCCATCACATACATGCGAAGCATATATTCAAGCACCTAATTAACTCTCTCTGTCTGCCCATGTGTCTGAGGATGGTATGCAGTGCTGAAGTTTAGCTTTGTACCCAAATCTGCAAACAACCCCTTCCAAAAGTTGGAAGTGAACTTGACATATTTGTCAGAGACTATTGCCTTCGGCAATCCATGCAATTTGAAAATATCCTTCATGAAGATCTTTTCAATGTCACCAGTCTCATATGTAGAATTAACCAGTATAAAATGTGCTGCCTTTGTCAACTTGTCCACCACAACCATGATGGAATCATGTTGTCTCCAAGTCATTGGCAATCCTGTAATAAAATCCATGGAAATAACTTCCCATTTCCATTCTGAAACTCACAAAGGCTGCAACAAACCTGCAGGGTGTTGATGCTCAACCTTTAGCTGTTGACATTTCATACACCTCAAAATGTACTCAGCCATATCCCTTTTCATTCCTGGCCAAAAGTACTTCTTTCTAGCTGTAGCAATTGTCTTTTGATATCCTGGGTGACCAGAATATGGAGCTTGATGGATTTCATCCATAACAACTCTCCTCAAATCTGCTACATTTGGAATATAAATTCTACCTTTATAAGTCAGAAGTCCATCTTCTTCCAATTTATATCCCTCATACCTATTTTCAAGACTTTGTTGCTGCAACTTGTCTTTTACCTTCTCATACAATTCATCTCTAGCAACATGATCAACAATCTGCTGCCTCAAATCTGATTGGCAAATACTAACAGATGCCACATGCATTCCTTGCATCTTCTTGCTGAGTGCATTAGCTACCTTATTCTATTTTCCCTTTATGTGCTTGATTTCAAAATCAAACTCACATAAAAAATCCAGCCATCTTGCTTGCCTGGCATTCAAAGTAGGCTGATCAAACAAATACTTCAGTCCACAGTGATCTGTTCTGATCTCAAATTTCTTACCCATCAAGTAATGCCTCCACATCTTGAGAGCATGTACTATGGCTGCAAGCTCTAGATCATGAGTGGCATAGTTCTTCTCATGCTCCTTCAGCTTTCTTGACTCATAGCATATCACGTGGTTGTCCTGCATAAGGACTCCTCCAAGCCCTTGTCCACATGCATCAGTACACACCACAAAATATTTCTCTAGATTTGCAACCTTCAATATTGGTGCACTGGTGAGAAGACTCTTCAACCACTGGAAGCTTTCTTCACACCTCGATGTCCATTCGAACGTCATCCCCTTCTTTTGCAAAGAAGTGATGGCATGTGCAACCCTAGAGAATCCCTCAATGAATCTCTGGTAATATCCTGCAAGTCCCATAAAAGATCTTACATCTGTCACATTTCTTGGAGTAGGCCAATTCATAATGGCTTCAATATTTTTAGGGTCCACAGATATACCCTCCCCTAAGATAATGTGACCCAAATACTGAATTCTATCTCTATAGAAGTCACACTTGCTCAATTTTGCATACAACTGATGCTCCCTGAGAAAATTCAATGTCAATCTCAAATGCTCTTCATGCTCTTCCTCATTCTTAGAATAAACAAGAATGTCATCAAGGAAAACAAGAACAAACTTGTCCAAATACCTACTGAGGACACTATTCATAAGGCACATAAATGTAGCTGGTGCATTTGTGAGACCAAATGGTACCACTACAAACTCATAATGCCCATACCTTGTCCTAAGGGCTATCTTATGAATGTCTTCATCCTTGATTCTCACCTAATGGTAACCAGACCTCAATTCAATCTTGGAAAATACCTTCGCTCCCTTCATTTGATCAAAGAGGTCATCAATCCTAGGCAAAGGATATTTATTCTTCATAGTAACCTTGTTCAATTGTCTGTAATCAATACACAACCTGAGTGTACCATCCTTCTTCTTTACAAACAGAACCGGTGCTCCCCAAGGAGACACATTCGGTTGGATATACTTCTTTTCCAACAACTCTTGCAGTTGTATCTTCAACTCTAGCATCTCCGGTGTACTCATCCTGAAGGGTGCCTTGGACACTGGTGCTGCTCTTGGCACAAGTTCAATAGTGAAATCAATGTCCCTCTTTAGAGGAAGCCCGAGAATCTCATCAGGAAACACATCCCTGAATTCCTGTAACACCGGATAGTCCTCCAACCTCAGAGTTTCATCTCCTAATGTCTCCAAAATGTGAGCTGCATACAACTGGCAACCCTTCCTACAAAACTTCTTTAACTGCATTGCTGAAACCTGCCGTACTGAAATCACCTTTGGAATACCTTTCACAACTACTAGGTCCCTTCTTCATTCATGCATTCGAAAGTCTTATTATAACAGTCAAGCTTCACCCTATGAGCTTCTAACCAATCCATTCCAATGAGAACATTATAGGAAGCAAGCGGTAGAACATTCAGATCTACACAAGTGACCAATCCATTCATGACCAATGGACATTTCTCTACCAATTCAATGAACTTTCTCTTAGTTCCAGTGGCTAGCTGAACTAACCAAGATTTTCTATGCTTTACTTTCTTAAAAGAACAAATCTCCACTACTCTAGGAGTAATGTAACTGTGCGTAGAACCGGGGTCAATCAAAATAGAAACAGATTGTTCAACAATCTTACCTGCTACTTCAACCACAATTGACTAGTGATCTGCCTGGCGATCCTCCAGTGCTGCATAAATCCTAGGTACTGCCCTTGCTACTTGACCCACTGTTTCTGCTTCTTGAATGTTATAAGCTGGCCTTGCACTCTCATTCTCGAGTGGACAATTCCTGCACATGTGGGGTCCTCCACATTTCCAACATTGAAGGGGTCCTCTATTCTGTTGTGGATCCTTAGGCTTTTCTCCTATCACTCCAACTGGATTACTTGCAGCTTGGGATGGCTGCTTCTGTTGATTCCTAAAGTTAGAAGGTTTGAAACCTTTCTTTCTTTGGTCAAACTTTTCATTCTTCTTGTCCTTCCATGCCTTATGGTAATCTGGCTTACCCTTGCTTTGCTCATAGCAATACTTAACCTTTCTTATTGCTTCTTCAAGAGTTCTAGGTTCATAAAACTCAATTCTATCTTTGTAAGACTGAGGTAATCCACTCAAAAAACGCTGGACCTTCACTTTTTCATCTCTGATGTATCGGAAATACCTTAACAGCTCCAAAAACTTATTTTCATATTCTTCCATGGTCCGCTGTCCCAATCTCAGCTCATGGAACTCCTTAATATTGTCATCATAATACCTGTCAGAGAGGTATTTCTGCTTGAAATACTTCTTGAACTGTTTCCACTTAAGTCTCCTTTCACTGATCCTCTTCACTTGCTTGAAGTGTTCCCACCAAATGGATGCTCTTCCATTTAGATTGAATATGGCAACTCTTTCCTTCATGTTTCCTGAATAGTCATGCACTTGAAAGTACTTCTTTATCCCAAGAAGCCAAGCTTCAGCCTCTTGTCCTATCTTTATCTCACCATCAAAAGTAGGAGCTTTATCTTTCTTAAATTCATCCCGAGAGTGATCCCTATGGTGTCTCTTTCTCTTTATTTTATGATAAGAAGAGCTTGAATCCCCACTGGATTCTTCAAAATCGGATGATCCACTAGAAGTCCTTCTCCTTCTCCTAGTATTGCTCTTACTGCCTTCTAGTCTTGTTGTACCTCGTCGAGAGTCTATATTTCTATGCAAGTCTGTCAAACTCTGCAACATAGCAGCATTCAATTGATGCTGCTCTTCCTGGGCTTTGATCAAGCTTCTCATGGTGGCTGCAAAATCTAATGGTGTCTCTTGGAATCTTCTTCCATTAGACTCTATTTCATCATTTCTATTATGGACATTTTTTCCCACGGCATCTTTTGCTTGCTCATAAGAATCCCAAGCATCATACCCATCATGGGTTCTCATAACTGAACCACCACTTACTTGTCAAACTGCACTACCTAGAATACTGCCCTTGAGGGTGACTATGATTCTGCAAACGTGTTAGTAACACAACTGTTAGATACATAACATGATATAAATCATAATCACTTACCTTCTCTTGGAATAATCATAGAATAACAAGTTTTCCCAAGACATAGAATTTTCTTCATCAAAGAACGTCTATCTGAGGGGGACGATGGGGGTCAAGGGGGCTTGGCAATCATTGGTTTTCACGCAATCTGGTGCATGAAATCGCTGCCACTTTTCTCCTTTTAATCCCTAAAAATTCACTGAAAAACAGCTAAAAATCCCAATGAATAACAGTCAAAATCTGTTGGAAAAATCCCATGGAAAACTCAAAAATATCCTCCTTATAGAATCAGATCTCGTTTCAACTATTGCATCGTATCTCATTTCAACTATTGACCCGACATTTAGGCAGCCCAAATGACTAACTTCTCCACTGTATCGACGGTTGAAACAACTAATTTTTTTTTCCACTGCGCATCGGCCATCGGATCTGCTAAGCACTAACGTCGACAATCGAGTCCTCTAGCCCTTCGGAGGGTTAGTCCTTTTGGCAGCCACAATGGCAGAACATGATCTTCTTTCTCCTTCCGATCGGTGGCACAACCTGTTCGGCACGGTAGAATTTTTACATCGGGAGAATTTTTACATCGTAAGACTAGTGTTTTTGTCTCCCGAAACGGCGGCGCAAAGAACCCTATATTCTTCCGATCGGCCATTTTTTTTCCTTACTTAGAAGAATATTCTAACTTACTTTCATGGCATCAACAGCCTTTTCACATTGGAATTCTAGTGCTCTATACTTCCGCAACGGCTGACGCACAATCAACTATTTTCTTTCAATAGCTGCTTAATCTTCCTTAGAAAAATTTTAAACTTTCGGCGTCGGTGGTATTTCCACATCGGAAGCCCAGTTCCTTTGGCTTCTGCAATGGAAGCACACCAAAGACAAACGCCTTCTGACTGCTGCCCTTTACTTAGAAAAATTTTAAAACTTTTCTTGCGGCGTCGGCTATCACTTCTCATCGGAAGATTTAGTAATTTTGGCTTCCGAAACTGCGCCTCACGAATCGCTAACTTCTTCCGCCAGTCAACGATTTCTACCTTAGAAAAAAATTTAAACTTCTTTTCGTCGGTGAACAATTCCATCTGCAGTTGTAACGTCAGCTCCTCCGCCTTGGTCTTCCTCCGATCGGCGACACAACCCGATCGATATCGGCAGCCTTTCTTCTCGTCGAAAGACTTAGCGATTTGGACTTCTGCAATGATGGACGCTTGATCCACTAAGCACTTCCATGTCGGTGAGTTAGTCCTTCGATAGCTGCAATGGTGGACTGGAAATCGCTAACTCTTCCCTTACATCGGAAGTCTGTTCCTCTAATCCGTTTCGATGATCCGACTGTTCAACACTTAGACCAATTTTTAAATTTTACAGCCATTCAAATTATGATTTCTGCTGGGAAGAATGAAATACAACCTCTGTCACTGCATCCTTCATGTCTCATGCAGGCCCATGCTGCAACATGAGCTCTGATACAACTAATTGTCACATCCCCAACCCTCCAACCGGTGAAGAGGATGCAACCCATGGCGTTAACCATCCGGGCTAAGATCCCCATGAACATTTACATGCATACAATTGTTGAAACAGAATGCTGAAAGAAAATGCATTGAAGTAAAACATGCACAAGTGAAATTGTGTATCATACAAAGTTATAGTTATTTATCATGCACAGTGGAATCAACATGCATTCACACAAGCATTCGTTTAACATGTTCATCATATCATTAATAGTAAATATAGTTGTGGAAGTATAAATGGACAAGATCACTTATATTATGAAAACTTCACTCCGCAACCAGCTACGTCACTACAATGTTCCACCCAAACATAGAACAGCGTGCTCCTTAATCTCTCAGTAGCGCTACCACCCCCGATCTGGGCATGATTCTCCAAGGAATAAGGGAACAAGCAGGCTTACACATAACCAAGGATACACAAAACACAGCCAAGCCAACACAGTTGGGTTTATCAGGCCATTGAGGAGTTGGGAAAGGATAAATGCTAAGCTGGTGAGCTCACTACAGAGCCAAGAACACCTACACCAGAACTAGCCTGGCTTCTAAGACACACACACACACCCAACACAAGGAATCAGTCCCTTCTCTGCTACACGGTCCCTCAGGCCCTGTATTCCCTTCAAGTGCTATTCAGCGGTTGTGGAGAAGAAAGCTAGCCCTCTATCCATGTATGTGTGGTTTCCAACACACCAGGTTTATCAAGCAAACCAAGCCCCCATCCCTGCTCCTTACACAGTCCGAATACCAACCATTGCACATATGCAATCAATCAGAATTACAGTTGAACAGGGGGAATGATTTCTGAGTCATTCTTGGCCATCTCGTGGCCAAAACGACTCCCAACAATCTACAGCAGCCCCCACAGCGTATCAAAAAAACACAATGACAGGGGAAAGATAATCCCAAATGGATTATAACAGTTCTAAATGTAATAAAATACACATTCACAACGTGGGGAAATCGACAGTCTGCCCTGGACAACTAAAGACGTGGAAAAACTTACACTGGCTGCATTGGGGAGGAGAAATACATACTCTCAGTCTGTGCATGGATGAAAGCTCGCACCAGACCTCAATCATAGAGAAGACCGCAACCTTCACAGGGAAGGAAAATCGCAGCAACCCAAAATCATCTTGCGAGGAGAGGATATAGCCGCCCATCCACAAATCTGCAGAGGAGAGGTCTGCATGGGTAAAATCAGGAAGTCCCATGCATGAGAATGAATGACAATTCCCTGCGTGAAGATGAACAACCTATGGAGAGGACGCAAAAATGGAAGTGTGTGAGCAACAACAATGTCGTGGAGAGAGTGGTGTCCCTGCGTGAGTGATCGTAGTGGTTTTTCCTGGCCATAGTGAAGTCAACTGTGGTGGAGTGTGCGTGTGGGTGAGGACTGACAGTCCTGCCACCCCACTCCCAAAGACCATAACTGCCTTAACCACCAGCAGCAATTGTTAATGAAAGTGGTTGGAATAAAAATAAGGGAAGATGACACATGGGTTCTTCTCTCATTTGCCAAGGCTTGACAATTTCCCCACCCTTATCCTTGTGAAAATCATGCCCCATCTCAATTTAGTTGCTACGATCATAGCTGGTTGGGTTCATTTAATTAATTATGCATATTTACATGATGATAAACTTAATATGTGTATGCCACATGCGCCGATACACCTTTAGTGACAAATTTAAATCCAAAACATAGCACAACCGATCAATGGTGGGGCCTTGGCCTTGAGCTCCACACCACGATTATTACAATATATACATCATCATATACATCTAATGCAACGGGGTCAAAACCAGGGTGTGACAGGGAAAGCCATGCTTGGACTGGTCCCTGTCCAGTTGTGACTTGCAAATCAAGAAAAGGTTCTACCAATTGGTAGGTTGAGTCAAGTGCCTGTCGACATCGAAGTGTTGTGCACATTTACGGACTTTCAAGTCATTAACATTGTCAATGACATGAACCCATATCCTGTGCATCTAGGGATAGATTGGGCCATAGATAATCAGACCATTATCAATTTCAAGAAAAGGATACTCTCATTCGAAGATAATGAGATGAGGATAGTGTCGCCCATTGATTCGTTAGAGAAACAAAGATACATCGAGCCTATATACAATGATGGACATGGTGATTATCTTGACTAGATATACAATGTCACTTCCCTACAAGAAGATTATATCCATCTGACAACAGATGGAAACCTGAGTTGGAGGATTGCTAGTTCATTCACATCTGACTCAGGAGAGGCCTTAAATAACTGGAAAAAATGGTTACATGAGGTCTCTATGAGGAGGTGTACTAGAATCAAAAGGTCTTTGCAACGGGCAGAGAATGAGTTACAAGAACTGCTTACCTATGAGGGTTTTCGTAACCTTGTGAACTTCCTCCATGAGTTTGAAGGAATCATCACAGAGTCGCAGCGCTTGTCTGTGCTAGACCATGTACTATAGGCTACACTCACTAGATAGTGGGGTACACATAAGTAGTCCATATCAGAATGGGCATGGTGTAGAAGGTTACTGGAAGCCAGATTTGGTGAAGAAATCACCACTATGAGTCATAAGTACACAGGGTTTTCAAACCATGTCGAGCACATAAATCAGTGTCTCACCGCATTTGTAGAATACCCCGAAGCTAGTATACATCTATGGAGTTGAGACAAGGATCTTAGGATTGGGAAGCAGTAGTTAAACAGTTCGCACACACATTTGAATTTGCTGATGAGAAACCTACAGTTGATGTTGCGCTTCAAACAATAAAGGACAATATATTTGTTCAAATCCCTGTCGAAAAGGAAAATTCCCACTAGTGCAACACAATCATCCAGCAATGGATGGCTTTCTATAATCTAGTTGGAGACCCAGATGAGGATCTGACTAACATAAACATACCAGAATCAGAGGGTATGCATGCAGTAGAAGGAAGTGGTATTTCAAGCGACCAGTTCCTCAAGCCACTGAAAATCAAGAAAGTAAGAATTAGGTCACCAGAGAACCCAAATTTCACCAATATAGAATATTATTAGGATGATGAGGTGGTCGTGAAAATCATAGACTTGCTGCATGAGTTTCAGGATCTATTCCCTACCGAATTTTCAGAGATGAAGGGGATAGTAGGATATTTGGGGGAGATGAAAATACCCCTAAATCCAGATGCTAGCCAGTCAAACAATGACCTTATAGGTTGAATCCGAGGTATAAATAGAAGGTAAAAATAGAATTGGATCGCATGATCAACGCAGGAATAATTTAACCTATTGAGGAATCAGAGTGGATCGTGGCCCTATAGTGATCCAGAATACGAAAACCACATGTGAAGTCAGGATATTTTTCGACCAAAGGAAGCTGAATGATGCATCCCTGCACGATTCATTCCCAACACCATTGATAGATGAATTATTGGAAAGCCTCAGTTGAAAAGAGATGTATTCATTCACCGATGACTTCTCTGGCTATCATCAAGTCAAAATCATGAAGGAGGATCACCATAAAATCACCTTTGTCACAGAATGGGGGTGCTACTTGTATACGTTAATTCCTTTTGGACTCAAGAATGCACCAGCTATTTTTTCTAGAATGTTATTTTATGCTTTTAAAGATTTCATTCATAAGTTTCTAGAGGTCTACTTTGATGATTGGACTGGGTTTGGTCTATTAAGAGACCATATTGAGAGTTTGTGCATGATCCTGGACCGCTGTCGCCAATATTAGATCGCGCTTAATTGCAAGAAATGTACTTTTTGTGCACCATTTGGTGTGTTGTTGGGTCATTTTGTATGTCATGATGGAATTTTGGTCGAACCAGCAAAAGTTGTGATTATTCTGGACTTACCACCACCCACATCAGTACTGTGTTTGAGTACACAGGGTACTCCCAAAATATTGAACACCTTCAACAATTGCTTCAGACAAATAGATCACAGATCAACACACTGATATTTGTCACGTGGTTAAAACCCTCGAGAGGGAAACAGTCCATGGCCCTAGCCAAATAGCTACTTGGAGAAATTTATTATGCAAAAGAAAGAAAGTTACATGAGCTTCTCATAATCGATCAACTAGCTAAGGACAATCTATGCTCTTTAAATAGAGATCATAGACCAATCGAGTGTTAAGCCACAGATCAATGGTAGGTATGATCTAAGAGAAGTTGAACCGTTAGATCCATTTATGTCTAGAGCATATCATGACCGTCAGATTAGAATATTTACAAATGCATACTAATGCATACTAAATAAACACACTTATCCTAATGGATATATTACACAAGTTGATCTTAACTAACTCCTAAGTGTCTATTTATCCTAACATCCCCCCTTAAGAACAACTTGGGATAGGATTGAAGGATTTACAAAAGTGACACTATTAGGAGAAGGAAGGAGGCATTAGAGCCTATCCCTCCTTAAGGACACATTCTTGAAATCCTAACATAGATCGAATTTTAGAAAACTTTGCTTATGTAAGAGACTTGGTGAATATGTTTGCAACTTGATCATCTGTAGGGCAATAGAGCATTTCAAGGACACGATCATGAACAAGATTTTTGATGAAGTGCATGTGTAGCTCAATGTGTTTTCTACGCTGATGTAGAACTGGATCTTTAGTAAGGTTGATGGCACTTTGATTGTCGCACCAAAGTGGAGTAGGCTACTGCTACTCGAATCCAAACTATGAAAGGATCTGTCGAAGCCATAAAGCTTCCTGACTGGAATTAACTACGGCTTGATATTCTGCTTTTGCTCAAGAAAGAGAAAGTGCTTGTTGTTTCTTACAAGCCCAAGTGATAGGTCTAGATCCCATGCTAAAAACATAACCTTCAATAGACTTTCGATCCTCAGGATCGTCGGCCCAATTTGAATCAGTGAAACCAACCAACAAAGGTTTCCCCTTTGTACTATAATGAATCCCAAACTGAATATATCGAAGTATTATTTTTGCTGCTTTCTAGTGACTGAGGAGTTTGCATATAACGGGAAACAAGACCAATGACAAAGGAAAGGTCAAGATGGGAATGAGTCAAGTATAAAAGACTACCAACAAGATGATGATACAAGGTGGCATCTACTTCAGGGGAAGTACAAGTGGCATAAAGTTTGACTCCAGACTTGAAGGGAGAAGGGGTTAGTTTACAATCTTCCATGTGGTAGCGACGAAGAAGGTCACAAGCATACTTAGACTAGGAAAGAAAGATTCCTTCCTTAGTTTGCAAGACTTGGAGACAAAGAAAATAATGCAAATGTCTTAAGTATGACATTTCAAAATTTTGATTAAGACTGGATTTCACAGGGGTGATAAGGTTAGGGTCACTACCAGTAAGGATAAGATCATCAACATAAATAACAGGTATGATGAGATGGTTTCCTACTTTCTCGGTATAGACATTGGGGTCAGAATGGCATCTATAAAAACCAGTGTCAAGGAGAAAGTTATCCATTTTGGCATACCAAGCTCTAGGAGCTTGCTTAAGGCCATATAAGGATTTCCTAAGGAGATAAACAAGGCTAGAGTTATTTTGAACATATCCAGGAGGTTGTTCCATGTAAATTTCCTCATGTAAATCACTGTGTAAGAAGGCAGACTTGACATCCATTTGATGGACTTCCCAGTTATGCAAGGCTACAAGGGAAAGAACAAGGCAGATGGAATTCATTTTTGCGATAGGAGAAAAGGTTTCATTGTAGTCAATCCCTTCAACTTGGGAAAAACCTTTGGAAACTAACCTTTCCTTAATTCTTTCAACACTTCCATCTAATGCATACTTAGTTTTGTAGACCCATTTACATCTGACAATTTTTCTTCCTTTTGGAAGAGGAACAAGATCCCAAGTAATGTTCGCCATTAAGGAACGATATTCTTCATCCATAGCTGCATCCCAATCTAGATTTCCTGAAGCTTCTGCAAAAGTTTCTGGATCATGATTCTTGCAAACTTGATCCAAAAGAGAAGAGGCTCACTGAAATTGAGAACGTGTTCGACGTTGATCTCTAGGATCACAAGGTAGATCACCAGCTGCTTCACATGTTGAACGAACCCATAAAGGAAGTATTGGTGCTGGTGCAATTGGAGGAACATGAGCAGGAGGAGGTGGATTTTTATCCTCACTGTCATCATCAAAAACTAGAGTTTGAAACCTATCAATAAAACTGGAAGAAGAAGAAGAAGAAGGCACAATCGCTGAATCAGGCTCATAGGCCAAAGATGGCACACCCGCCAAGTTTGGATCGTAGGATAAGATATTTTCATCAAATTTAACATCTCTTCTAATGATTATATCATGTGAATGGGGCTGGAGAAGTCTATAACCTTTTACATCTTCAGAATATCCAACAAATATGCACTTTTCACTTTTAGGTTGCAATGCTTTCCGTTTTTCATCCGGAATGTGAGCCCATGCGTCACAACCAAACACACGAAAGTGACTTACATCTGGTTTAATTTTAATCCATGCTTCTTTTAGTTTTATACCTTGTAAAACTTTAGTGGGTGTGTGATTAACTATGTAATTTGCACAATTTATGGCCTCAGCCCAATATTGAAAACTTAGTCCCTTAGATTGGATCATACAATTAGACATTTCGTTTAAAGTACAGTTCTTCCGTTCAGCTACACCATTTTGTTGTGGTGTATATGGAATAGTGTGCTATTGTTGGATTCCTTGTTCAGTGCAGAAAGTGGTGAACTTGTTGTTAACATATTCTCCTCCATTGTCAGATCTTAACTTAATAATTTGATAACCAGATTGTTTTTCAACAAGGGCCTTTTATGCCAAGAACAGGTTAAATACTTCGCTCTTAAGTTTTACGAAGTAAACCCAAGTGCATCTGGAGTAGTCATCAATGAAATTTAAGAAATATTTGAAACCAGAAAAGGGTGTAGATGGAAGAGGACCACACAAGTCACTATGCACAAGCTCCAAAGGAACCAAGGCGTGCCAAGAGGCACGTTTGGCAAAACTATCCCGATGATGTTTTTTGAGTACACAACTGGAACAAACACCATCCTTGCAAGATACCATCGGAAGACCAGTCACCATATTATCTTTACATAGTTGTTGCAATGAGCGATAATTTAAGTGACCAAATTGCTCATGCCAAAGTTTGCTCAAATTATCACTATGAGCAACAAAAACTTAAGGAAAAGGTGATGACCCAAAGTTGTTAAATTTGTACAACTTGGTAATATCATCAACAGTTCCAGTAGTAAGGACATTTTGAGGATTTTTAAAATCCTTGATTACAACTTGGTGAGGTGTAAATTTCACAGTTTTACATTCACCTAAATGAGTAATTTGATAGACTGATAACAAATTGCAAGAAATTTTTGGAACACATAGTACATCATTGAAATGACCATTTTCTATTGGAACTATTCCAGATCCTACAACACTTAGAGATATATCATCACCAACAAATATTTTTTGGTGTTACATTCATGCATAGTAGAAAAGATGGCTTGATCCTTAGCCATATGATAATATGCTCCAAAATCAATGAGCCATTCATTTGAAGTAGAAGAAGGAGATGCAGTATAAGAGTAACCAGAAGCACAAAGTGCATGTCCATGAGAGCTAGATTCTGAAGATGAATCTAGGCTGATGTGGTGCTTCTTCATTGCTGCTTCCAAGGCTGCCATCTTCTTGAAACAATTAGATTCATCATGATTATCTTTCCCACAAAAATTGCAATGACGCTCAGTCTTCTTTACTTTTTGCTTGGATCCTTTGTCATTTTTTAAGGAAGGATTTGACTGAGAGGGTTTGGGATCCTTGTTGTTTGGATTATTATTGTGAGAATTATGTTTCTTGTGAGGCTTGGACTTTTATTTCTGTTGGGACAATAAGGCTTTCCCAGATGTATCTACATTGTCAATTATTCCAAGATGAATGAGTTTATCTTGCTCTCTAATTAAGGAATCACAAAAGGATTCAAGACTAGGCTCTTGATAGCTAGTTGTAGTCAACGATTCTTTCATGGAGTAGAATGTAGATACAAAAACAGAATACGAAGGTCCAAGTTTGGAAAGAATATGATAAATACATTGTTTGTCTTCTTTCTTAATATTGCATTCTACACATAAGAGTCTAATAGTTTTATACTTAGATAAATAGTCTTGAATGCATGAAAAATCATTTAGATTCAAGGAAAGCAACTCATTCTCAGGTTGATGACCTCGAATTTCATTGTGTTTACCAAACAAAGATTCCAACTTTTCCCAAGATTTATCAGGTTCATCAATTTCTGATATATGGAATCGCAAATCAGTAGAGATTGACATCCCAATCAATCCACGAGCTTCATCACATCTATTTTCCCATTTAATTTTCTTATCATCATTAGTGGGTTTTGTTTCTTTCTCTGAGGTTCTCCTGAAAATTCCCCTACTTCGTAGAACATCCTCCATATGATATTTCCATGAGAAATAGTTAGAACTTGTAAGTATAATATCACAAGGGGTGGCCATACTATAAAATAATTGCTGAAAAAATAGAAACTACCTATCTGGTTGTAAAGATCTCAAAAAAATATGCGGTTTAAAAAAAATGGCACTGAAAACTGATTCTGGATGATGAAGTTATTCTTGATCAAAAACAATGTTGAAGATGTCCCCAATAGTGACATGGCAGATATTAACTTGACCAACTAAAAAAAAGAACCCCCCTCTTCCCAAGATCAACCTTTGACAATCACTTTACAACAAAGTTGCTTTGAAGTGAATCACTTTTGTAGAATAAGTGAGGTTCACTTTTACAATAATGTTACTTTTAAATAGTGCGGAAATAAATTAAAAAACTTAAGTGACTCAATTTTTATTTTATTTTATTTATGAGAGATGCACTTTTACAATAAAGTAACTTAAAAATAGAAATTGCATGCACTAAAAAGTAGCTTAATAAGACTTGAACTCAAGACCTATTAAGGAATAAAGCAACTTTGGACCAAGTGAGCTAAGTTTAAAAGGTATGTAAAAGAATGGAAAGAGGAAGGGGGATTTTTTTTTAACTCTTCTCTCCCATTCTCTATGCTTGCCTTTTTTTCTGTAAATCACAAAAAAAAACGAAAAACAAAAACAAAAAAATATTTTTCCACACAATGGGGTTAGATCTTGGTTAGCTTACCTGGAAAGTCTACGTTTTCAAGTTTTCTCATTGTTTCTAATTTTCTGTGATCGCACAAGGTGCATGACAAATATAATATGTAGCCAAGAAGACAAGAAAAAAGAATTCCCTTACTATTTCTGATTCGCCACGATCGCGCAAGGTGCACAGAAAATAGCATACGCAGTCAAGGAAGGAAATAGTCCGAGACTAAAAAAAAAGATCTAATAATAAAAATGATAAAATACCATGTTAGGATATTTAGACACTTAGGAGTTAGTTAAGATCAACTTGTGTAATATATATGTTACGTAAAGTGTGTTTCTTTAGTATGCATTAGTATGCATTTGTAAATATTATAATCCGACGGTTACGATATGCTCTAGACATAAAGTGATCTGATGGTTCAACTTCTCTTAGATTATACCTACCATTGATCCGTGGCTTAACACTCGATTGGTCTATGATCTCTATTTAAAGAGCATAGAGGGTCCTTGGCTAGTTGATCGATTATGAGAAGCTCATGTAACTTTCTTTCTTTTGCATAATAAATTGCTCCAAGTAGCTATTTGGCTGGGGCCGTGGATTGTTTCCCTCCCGAGGGTTTTAACCATGTGACAAACATCGGTGTGTTGATCTGTGATCTATTTGTGTGAAGTAGTTGTTGAAGGTTTTCAATATTTTGAGAGTACCCTGTGTACTTGAAGATGGTATTAGAGCTTTTATGAAGAGTCGTTTTCAGTTTTGATCAAGATCTAGAACTGGTGTTGTCAAAACTTTGAAAGGGTTTCTGGTTCTAGATTTTTTGTGCATTTTTTGCCTATGGGAGCTGTTCCTTTGCGACTAGAGCATCGTTTCCATTGGAAAATAGTCTTCATTTCACCAAAAACCATTTTCGTTTGTTCCAAAAACACCCATTTTGGCAAATTTGAAGGTATAATGTTACAGTGACGGATTTGTTTTTCTAAAATATCCTAACATACTGCAACTCAGATCAATGTTAGGACATACAGGATTCTACAGGAAATTCAGCAGAGGATATTTAGAGATAACTCCAACTATGGAGAATCTGTTGAAGAAAGAGGCAAAGTTTCAGTGGATGGAATCCTACCATTAAAGCTTGGATAAATTAAAGAACAAGATGGCCACTGTGCCAATACTGGTATTCCCAAACTGGAAGAAGGAGTTCCATGTTCATGTCAATGGATTGTCTATCACATTTGTCATTGTCTTGACACAACTAGGAGATGGTGTGATTGACCACCCCATTGCATTTGCTAGCAGGAAACTATAGACGACAAAGAAAAAATACATAACAATAGAAAGAGAAGGACTCACCATGGTATACACGCTGCAGAAATTCCAACATTACTTGTTGGGTGGAAATTTCAAAATGTACACTGATCATTCAGCATTGAAATACCTGGTCAACAAGCCAGTGCTGGGGGGTAATATTTGTCGATGGCTCCTCTTATTTCAAGAATTTGACTATGAAGTCATTGTTAAACCTGGTCGACTAAATTTTGGACCTAACCACCTGTCATGAATAGAAAGCAGTGAAGAACCAACCAGTCTGGAGGATAAATTTTTAGACACGTCGTTGTTCACAATCACCATGATGGATGATCAAAATAAGGAATTTAATGCCATCATCCACTTCCTAAGCACAAACTATGCACATGAAGGTTTCTCCACTAATCAGAAGAAACATTTGGTTGGCTGAGTTGCTGATTATATGTTGATCACGGGACATTTATACAAGTTGGGCATGGATGAAATACTATGTCAATGTGTTTTTGACTATGAGTGACTGTGGTTAATGAGTGAAGCACATTCTCGTGTTGGAGGACACTATGTGGTAAAGGAAACTATGCGCAAGATACTGCAAGCAGGCTTATGGTGGCCAAACATACATATGTATACTAAGTGTTTATGTCACCGCTGTGATATCTTCCAAAGAACAGGAAAACTGTCACATCATGATGAGATGTTTCTTATGTCGTAGATAACACTTCAAGCATTCGACAAGTGGGCCATTTATTTTCTTGGATCGATCAATCCACCAGGCAAGAGGACTGGTGTGTGCTACATTATCACTGCGATAGACTACTTAAACAGATGGGCTGAATTCATGCCTATTAAATATTATACCACTGTGACCATGGAAAAGTTTTTATTTGAAAATGTGGTGACCAGATTTGGCTGTCCAAAAGTTCTACTTAGTGACCAAGGTACACATTTTTTTAACAAAATGACTGTTGAGCTTATTGCGGATCTCCAGATTCAGCATAAGAAGATGGTGCCCTATCATCCTTAGGCGAATGGAATAGTTGAAGCCTTCAACAAGATTCTAGAGAATACATTAACCAAAGTACGCAATGTGCATTGAGATGACTAGGATTGGAAAGTATCTACTGTGCTATGGGCATACTGCATAACTTCCAAGTGACTGACAGGGCACACCCCATTCAGACTGGTATATGGACAGGAATTTGTGCCAATGGAATACGTTGTGCCAAGCTTGTGGATTGTTGCACTGACAGAAATTACCTACGAAGATGTTGTTGAGAAAAGGTTGTCGTAGCTCATTCAAATTGAAGAGGAATGCTTCGTCGCAGGATTCCATAAAAACATCAAGAAGCAAAGGCAAAAAGAATGGAATGATCGCCATATTCGAATTAAGCCTTTCGAAGTCAAAGGACTTGTGTTTATATATGACAACAAATGTTTCAAACACCTAGGTAAATTAAAGACGCATTGTCTAGGGACATATTTGATCGCACACATTACTAACGTGGGCACAGTAAAAATGTAGAAACTGGATGGAACATATGTCGCAAGAATGGTGAATGGAAGTCACATGAAACCTTACTACGATGGCCATGAAATACCTGGCTAAGGTTGTGTCGCACATGAAGAAAAGAGAGAAGAGGAAGCAAGGAAACTATTCTATCACACGTATGCAACAAAACTAGGAAAATAGTAGTGAAAAGAGAGAATGACAGACTGGTCGACATTAACGTATGAATATCTTACAAATTTAGAGGTGGCTATGATAGCTAAGCATCATTAATTTGATGAGATACGAGGATAATGATGGTGTCCTTTTTGGTCCCATCATCCATCCTTGTCATTACTACCATAACTTCCCTGACATGTACAATGTAGAAATCGAGTATATGAGTTAATGAGGAATGTGTTGATCGAGAATCCCATGTGATTGACACGAAGTCGATCTTCCACTGCAATGATCACATGAGGTAAGAGAACACCTCTATAAATACGAGGATTCATCAACAAGAATTATTTTATGTGCACATAGAGAGAAAGAGAGAACTAGAGCCAATAGTTAGTAGAGCTGAATCCTGTAACAGACTAAGTCAAAACCCATGGTCATAGAGATTTCCAGTGCCAGTGAGCTATCAAATGTAACTATTGAACCAGCATGTCCAATCAAGGAAGAAATTCAATCGCCTCAAGTACATCAGCCGGAAGAAGAACCAAAGACAATGGTGAGAAGAAACCCGCAGAATGCCCCTATGGCTAGTTTGGCTCATGTTCCATCCTCTGGATTGGGCCCCACTCTGAATTCACTTGTTAATCCACCACTTGCAGGTCCACAACCAACCGTGCCACCGCGAGAGGCTCCAGAATCATCCAAGCCAAAGATATCAAAGAAACGCAAGGCTAAGGCCGTTGAGGATATGCCGGAGGACAAACTAGAATTGCCAACACATAGAGATGCCGGTGCCACCTAGGAAGAGGATAAATTTCTATACTATGTCCGACCAAGGAGAGTCGATGCACAAGAGGTGAGGCTCCTAAAGAAAGTGCGCAGATCCTTAGTGATGCCCTAGATCCCTAATGGTGTACCCTTGTTGATGGACATACTTCCAAAGATGTCCAAGCTCTGGTTCGAGGATTTTGACGACTGCAATTAGGTGGGTTTAGAAAGGAAAAATTACATGGTTATAGTTCCAGCCATGCCTCCTAAGCCCTAGCTCTTAGTTCCAATGGAGTGGGCCAATGTTGTTGATAACATGATCTTGCTAAATCTGTTGGTCATGCCACACTTTGGGCACAATGCATAGGTAACCATATATGTGAAACAAATCCTCTTCTTCTTTCACAGAGGATGTTTATGGCTCGATTGACCCTACTCTATCAATGTCGAGCTCATATTGTCAATAACAGGTCTTCCGAATAAAGGAGGATATGTTGCATTGTATCTACATCCAAAATGAGATAAAAAAAAAAATGAAACATAAGTATAAGCTTCAGCTCACAGGTAGGGGATTCCTCATTGCCCCTATAGAGGGAAACATGGTAAATTTTGTAGAAATGATCTTATCTTGCAAGCTGTTGCGCAATATGAGACCTACTAAGTGTACCACCAATGTGATAGAAATTACAGAGCAATGCACAGTAGGATTAATATTCAACCGATCGCAGTTCTTGTTGAATGAGCTCATAAACGATGTAGAGAAGGCACAAGAGGAACCTAAATATAAGTTGCACTACTCCTTACTACTCAGAGAAGGCACAATAGGAACATAAATCTAAGTTCCACTACTCCTGACTACTCATTCTTCTTTCCTTTTTTCTATGGTCCGACCCACCAGAATACCAGCCAATGGATGTCCTAGTGCTTTTCCAGGGTGCAAAATATCATAACCTCTGGGAGAACAAGGAGGACAAGATTTGCCAAACCGATAATAACATCGAGTTATTTATGCATGGCGAGGCCCTGCGTGATGTTATCAGGCAGTCCCACAGAGTAAGGGTTGTGAAAGCACAGATATACACAACATATATAAACTTCCATGTCGGTGTCCACACTGTTATTTTAGAACCAAGGAAGGACCCAGCCATGCAAATGCATAAGGTGGGGTTTATGATCACTAACGATGATGTGGATGCAATTGTCTAGGACTGGTTGGAAAAATGGAGCGGCCCAGTCAAAGAGCAGGTAAACCAAGGAGGAAACAAGGGAGGAGATGGCCAAGGAGAGGGTCGAGATGAGGGCCAAGGGAATGGTCAGGGTAATGACCAAGATGATGGGAAAGGAAATGAGGGTGATGAAAACCAAGACAATCAGTCATCAAGCCCCGACGATGACGATAGTGAGAAAAGCAAAGATGATGATGATGACTCTGAGGGCACACCTACTGATGAGGATGTGAATAAGGCCCAAGAAGAGGTGCATCAGCAGTAATGCAAGAAGAGGAATGCATAAAATTCGACTAACGTGGTCAACTTAACCGATGAGGAAATAAGCTTGTTTTTCAATGCCATTACAGAGGTTGCAAAGTCCAACTTGAAAGGAATATGTAAGAAATAGTTGTGACTAACCAACTAGCTCCCCGAGCATATCAAATAGATAATAGAGGCCATAAATAAAGTTAAATCCATTTTCAAGGCTGAAACTTATGGTGTAGATCCCAGTACCCCAGTAGTAACACCAGAATTGGTGCCGCCAGTAAAAGTAGAAATCCAGGCGCGAGTAATGGAGTCGGGGACACCTGAGTTCAAAAATGTTGTGCACGGGTTTGAGATGTTGAACATGGAATTTTCTTAACTCACCCTATCTAAAGTCTATGTTGTGCAATAGGAGGCTACGACCAAGGTACGACTCAGAGAAAATGCGGTGTCATATTAGGTGACCAAGTAGAAAAGAAAGGAGACACCACACAAGACCCTCCTTAGAGAAAAGGAGTAGGAAATTGAGGCCAAAAAGTAGAGCAGGCTTGCATTCACTGAAGATATCAAAATCACAGTCATGGTGTTCCCACCAGAAGTAGGTCAAGAAGAAGAAGACTCAGTCACCATGGTTGGTTTCCTCTCCAAGACCATGGTGGAACTCAAGAAGCAAGTAGAAGAGCTTCAGGAAAAGAAGGTACCAAGAACACCTCCTAAGGTGCTTCAAGAGCACAACAAAGTAGTGTCTGAGGTTGTTGCAAGGATAAGAAAAGGATAAAAACTCTGCACTAAGGCAGTTGAATCCATTTCCACGATGTGGGAAGTGCTTTTGGAAGATGAGACTATAAATAAGATCAAGGAAGATGCACAACAAGCTGATGAGAAAATCACCGCCACAAAGGAAGATATGAAGAAGTTGTTGATTAAGGAGAAGGTTACAAAGATCATTGAGATCAAGTAGCTACAATAGGAAGTCCAAGATCTCCGTGACCAAGAGCAGACTATTGTTGAGCCTAGGAATTGCCCCTTTTTGACCACCTTCAATCACCTTTTCTTCCCCTGTCTTACATCATTTAGCATGCTAATTAGACCTGTTGTCCTCACTTTCATCCCCAAACTACCAAGGTATGACTGATCATTGCTTTATCTTATTAATGCTTATGATTGTGATAATTAAAGCTGTGTATCTCTCAAATGTGCTAACATGTTATGATTTATGAAGGTAGTTTGAGGTAAGTGGACTGCAAGTGGATGAGGGCTGAACAAATATCAAAGAAAAGGATATTCGTTGCTTAAAAGGACCCTCAGTCCCCGATCATCAATGAAGGCACATGGTTTTAATGTAATATCCTAGACCGAGCTGTGACAGTGTAGCTGTAACAGAACGTGCTACATTGCTGCTCGAATATAATTGTGATTTGAAGAGATCGCTACTCCTGGGCAAGTCAACAGCCTTATCGCATTTTCCATGTCATTATCATACCACGTTTTGTAACAGCTAGTATATTTAGGGCACCTAAAGATCAAATATCTTCATGGCTGCCCTTTAATAGGATCGAGGGTTATGATCTGCATGTATAAATATGGGGATTTGTTTCGACCCAAGGGGTTGGAAAATAGATAATTCATTCATTGTATTAGTAGTGGAAGCAACTTGTGTAATATTTAATTCTTTAATATAAGGAGGTACCTCTGATTTAAGAGAGTTGCACGTTGTTCATCCAACATATCTGTGTGAAGGCTGGGCCCGCCTTCCACAGAGATCACTGAGTTAATTTAGGATTTTTTCAATTCAGTATTGTGTGATGTTTTGTTCATCTTATTTCCTTTGTACACAACTGTAGTAGTGTTGATTTACAGTATAATTGTGATTGCATTTTCTTAAGATTGGTAAGTGGTACAGAGTGATAGTCGACTGGGTAGGAAACTTCCTTTATGTAATTTGAGTGGTATTTGTATGCAGCTTGGTTCATCCTGTAGTTTCAAGTTGTTATCCTATGAATCCTTGCAATTTATCTTTCCTGTTATGATTGTTTATTTTCATTCCTGCAAGTCAATTCCTTAGAACAGCTGAACTTAATCCTTTGCAATTGAATTCCTAGATTAATATTTGATTTATGTTTATGGCTTTCAAGAGTAATTAGATTGAATAGGCAGTTTTCTCGTTCTGAGTTGTGAATAGGATTTCCTTTTTATCTGCAATTGCTGTTTGCATTTTAGATCATTTTTTCTGAATTACAGGTGATTGAATTTGTAGTATTTAGAAGGTGAATAGGATTACACAGATTCTTGGGATGAACATAGTTGTTAGAGGATAAGAGTGTTCAATTACATTGATTTGGTGTTTAACGCATATACTGTGCATTTATCCTTTGAAATAAAATACTTTCTCGGGTTGACAATAAATCTCCTATGCTTTGTGTGTTGGTAATAATTTATCTGCATATTGGGTGCTCGACATTTTGGCGCCATTGCCGGGGAAGGATAAAATTAAACACTATCATTAGTTGCATCCTGTAATTATTTCTAGCCAGTATTTTCTATTCTTTTTACTGAAATGATTTGGGTTGCATGAATATGAGGAGGGTAAAATGTGATCAACTCCCAACTCCCAAAACCCCACAAGATACTAACAATGCAGGTGGCTTGGGTCGCGGTCGAGGAACACCATTGGGAAGAAGGACATTTATTGACGATCTTGTTGACAAAACCGATTCATCTATCAGGGCTCGCCAACAAGAAACTCCTATCAGAAGAAACCCTACCGATCCTGGGGCGCCAGCGTCAGGGTCCACGGTGGAGAATACACGAGCAGCTGCAACTTCCTCGAATATACCTGCAGAGAAGGACACAACTGTTACAACTGGACCTGCTGGTAGAGGTCCAACATACCACATTTTTGGGAAGGTTGTAACTAAAGAAGAGTGGACGCAGTTTCACCAGAAGACTTTTGATCAGTGGAGGAACAAGGGAAAGAACGAATAACAGGAGAAGGACAAAGAGAAGAACGAGGAAAATAACGTGGGAACGAACGAAAAAGAGGAAATAGAAGAGGAGATGAGTAACAGACACGAATCTGACGAGGAAGAGGCAATGGGGGAAAACTATCATCATGACAATCACTCCCTACCTAAAGGAACGATGGCTACACTAAAATTCCCAATTCAGCAGCCAGCAGGGGCAGCCCCTATGAAGAATATCTCACCATCGGTGCTTCCTCGCTTCCATGGGAAGGCGACAGAAGATCCCGATGAATTCCTTTTTGAATTCAATATTCTCTGTTGCAGCTATGATTATGTCACCGATGCGCAAAAGCTGAAACTTTTTCCTGCCACCCTGAAGGACAACGCATTACGCTGGTTCATGAGCCTTGGGGGAGGAACTGTTGCTAATTGGGATAAAATGAAACAGGTGTTCCTAGAAAAATATCAGGAATATTGCAACACCAAGGATAAATTAGAAGAATTATTCAAAATGGTATAGAAGGAGGACGAAAGTCTGGAGGATTTTGTGGAAAGGCTACTGTACAATGTGCAGAGAGTTGGGCAGACGAACATGGGGTTGGACATGCTCAAAATAATACTGCTTCGTGGGATTAGGGATGATTGCTTAGACATGTTAAATCTGCTAGGAAAGGGAGATATCTCCAAGGAACCTTTTGGAAAGATTGTGGAACTATGTAAGAGATACTCCAGGGGCTCTTCTAGGAATAATAAGCGGGACAAACGGGACAAGCTAGAACGTGATGTCTTCGACAGAAATCAGAAGTCGTCCAATGGAGGAGCTACCTGTGCAGAGATAGGAAATCTCCTTGAAAATTTTAAAACAGAAATGATGAGCTCCATCTCCTTGGAGATTGATATCCTGAAGGCAAAGCAAAAACAGGCAGTGGAGGATCTCACACTAGGTGTGTTCTGCCCCTGATGTAGGAAGAATCATCCACTAAAAGAATGCCCGCTTGATAAAGCAGAAGTATGTTAGTTGTGTGAGCTGAACCATGACATGAAAGAATGTCCCTCACTTCCCCAAGTGAAGGCTGTTCTATAGGCATCAGCTCCAGATGTGGAATCGACCTATTTCATTGCATAGAAGAAACCTTGGCAGCCTCGAAATCAAGGTATGCCTCTAGACTCGTTTCCGTTTTTGAATAATATGGGTAATTGGAACAATAACATGCAAAATGTGAATACACAATTCCCTTCAAATTATGCTCAGTGGAATTCCTCCCAACCTGCAATGCAAAATTTTAACTCGTGGAGTCCTTGGACACATCCCCCACACCAACCTACGTCGTGGTCTCCTGGATGGAGGAATTTCCATCTCGGGAACCAGTTTCCTCAACCACCTCCATCTCAACAGTCATCATATTCTCCTCAATATCCTCAATTTCCTCAATATCCACCTCAGCAATTACAGCTGCAGAATAATTTTGTTCCTAATATACCAATATGACCTCAGCTGCCTGTCCAACCCAATCCTAACCTGAATAATAAGACAGTCCATCAATTGGAGATTGTCAACATGCCAGCCTACTCTCTTTCCCCTGTACCTTGTAACGATATCCGTTTACGATCTGGGAAAATAGTAGAACCCATAATTACAGAAGATACTCCATATTCTATGCATAAGGAAGAAAGGAATTCACAGCATCCATCCAACACAGTTCCTATCATTGAAGATGTTGAACAACCCTTAGATGGGACGGCTGAAACATCAAACGATAAACCTGACAATACACAGCCTACCCAACTGATAAGGAAACCACCATATCCCGAGAGACTAATGCTACCAAGAATGGGGGGGAAACCTCAGTTTAACCTCTTGGGAGAGTTAAGGAACCTTTATGTCAAAATCCCCTTCTTCAAGCTCTTCAATATGTCCCTATTTATGCTAGAACAGTTTGGGACCTGTGCACTAAAAAACCAGGAAGGAAACCCAGGGATCCTCCCACTGTTCATGTCATAGGGAATTTATCTGCCCTGATAATAGGAAAAACCCCTGTGACTAAATATGATGACCCTGGAAATCCTACTATTACTGTACAGATAGGACAGACACAGATACCCAATGTCCTAGTGGATCTAGGAGCAGCGATCAATGTTATAACAATGGAGACTGTAAAGAAGCTTGGGCTCACTAATCTTAGACCGACCCCTACTATTTTAGAACTGGCGGAAAGATCCACCATTAGACCTGAAGGGATTCTGGACGACCTTGTCATCTCAGTAGATTCATGGGAGTACCCTGCTGACTTTTTGGTATTACAACCAAAATCGCAGCTTGGGGGACACCCATTGATCCTAGGGAGGCCTTGGTTGGCCACAGCTGATGCTTACATCAACTGTCGATCAGGGTCCATGACTATATATGATGGTATGGAGACTAAAAGCGTCACCCTGTATCCTCCATCTCAGCCAAGTCTAGAGGCTGAAACCTCCCTTTGGATAGAGCAGGAGTAGGAGGAGGATGTTCAGCCACTATTAACCATAGGGAAGGCCTTAACTTTTAAAAAAGAAATAGAAGATGATACTATTAGTAATTTTATTAGTGAACCCACTTCAGTGAATAGAGAGGTCTATCAAATCCTGAACACTACCCTGGGCAAGGAAGAACAAGAAAATCTTATAGAAGAAGCCCTAGTTAGTGACACAAACATAATCCCAGTCTTGGAAGAGTAAAAAAGTATTCCTATTGAGGTAGAGCCTGGAAGAACTTTGAATATCAATCCTAGTCTCTCCTTAGAGGAACAGAAGTGCCTGATCAGCCTCTTGAAAGAACACAAGGGGGAATTCACCTGGGAGTATACAGACATGAGGGGTATTCCCTCTAGTATGTGCACCCATCATATCTATATTAAAAGTGACTCTCGGCCTGTGTGTCAACCCCAATGATGCATGAACCCCAAACTGAGGGATATAGTGAAGGAAGAAATCCAGAAACTTTTGGAAGCAGGATTTATATATCCTATTTCAGATAGTGAGTGGGTTTCTCCACTTGTAATTGAGCCCAAGAAAAATAGTAAATGGAGGGTCTGTGTTGATTATAGAGAATTGAACAAAGCCACTCAAAAGGATCATTTCCCTTTTCCCTTTATTGACCAAGTACTTGATACCTTATCAGGGAAGAATTTCTTCTCCTTCCTAGATGGGTTCAATGGGTACAACCAAATTCAGATCGCTCCTGAGGATCAGGATAAGACCACCTTCACTTGTCCCTGGGGAACGTTTGCCTATAGAGTGCTCCCCTTTGGTTTATGAAATGGACTGGCAACGTTTCAAAGGGCTGTAATTGGATATTCTCTGAATTAGTTAATGAGAGCATGGAAATCTTTATGGACAATTTTACTCCTTATGGTAAGGATTTTAAGGAAACACTGGAAAATTTAAAGAAGGTTTTAATTCGCTGTGAACAGACTCATCTCTCATTAAGCATTGAAAAGTGCCATATGATGATGAGTGAGGGAGTGGTATTGGGTCATTTCATCTCTGCCAATGGCATCCAGGTAGACCCCTCAAAAATCAAAGTGATAAAAGATATACCTACCCCTTCAACTCAGAAAGAGGTGCAAATTTTTCTGGGACATGCTGGATATTATTGAAGATTTATAGAAAACTTCTCCAAACTGGCTTCTCCTCTATTCTCTCTGTTAATGAAGGATGCAAAGTTTGTGTGGAGTGCAGCATGCCAGACAACGTTCGATAAGCTTAAGGAAAGACTGTCTACAACTCCTATCCTAAGGGGACCTGTTAACACCCAAAAATGGTTAACTACCTCATCTACCCCATTTCATGGCTCATTTGTTCATTTT
>LPNX010412479.1:41078-51273 GCA_001517045.1 Pseudotsuga menziesii | reverse complement strand
TAATCATTACATAGATGTAATCTTGCGACAGTATTTGATATCATAATCATAATGCACGTATGTCCAACTTAATTATTGTAATTAGACGTCTCTAAATCCAACATTAATCACCAAGAAGATTGACGTGGCAATAGATGGATTTATTAGAAAAGCAGTCAGTAATCATTATAACAAAAGATTGACGTCTAAAGCATATAATGTCGCTTCTACATTTATTATGTCCCCCACAACGGGATATATATGAATCTGTTAGGGCCATTATTTAGAGCAATTATGCGTGTGCACTTCTGCTGGCCATGAAAGATGGGCTCGAGTTTTTCTAAATGTTCTGACAACAAAGAATTAATGTAACAGCTGTGGGCATGACCAAGAAAATCTATGTGTAGGATCCACTAGTAGCCTAAGTTATTTTGGGATTGTGGCTTACAGGTTCACCCTCCCTTTGTAAAGCTTTGCCATTGCTTGTGGATCTCTGCTTTATTAATTCTTTGGAAAATTATATGCAATACTATTTTTTCCATGAGATTAGCACTTTCTCTTATTTTTGTTCTATGTGATGGGTTCTTCCACCTGTGTTTTTCTTGCATGGAGACCAAAGCCCTCCCTACATTTCTCTTACCCTGTTTTATATAACCGGAATTTGTTGTTGTAGGCACTCACTGCAAGTTCACGCACAGGAAGATTATGTGGACACACAATTTTTGGGAAACTAAAGTGTTTCATGGAAGCCTTTGAGGAAATGAAAAATTCCACCATGGAGGCTACTCACAACCGGAATAATGCCTGTTAGGTTTAGTATTGTATAAGGATTATGTTCTGCAATGGCTCTCTCTTTTCTGTGAGGAGCCATGAAACCTAACCCTCCTCTATTATTCTGGTAAACTGATCCATGGCTTAATGCCTGGCAGGGTTTAAACCAATATAATTATTTTCCTGTCCCAATTGCTAGACCACAACCTTGTGGACCAAAGATGTATATATATGGTTTCGTGGAGAGCTACGAAGCCCAACTTTGCATCATTATTATGGTGACTTCCTGTCTCAACCGCTAGATGACAGCCTTGTGGACCAAAGAAATATGTAGATATATGGTTCTATGGGGAATTATGAAGCCATCATGGTAATTCTAATGGACATTGCAAACTCTATACGAAATCTTGGAAAACAAAGAAAATGCAAATAGAAGTTTTTATACGTTCTAGGGAATATGGAAAAGGTAGATCGGAGTCCCAGTCCACAATAGCTAGGCTGAAAACACCGGATTTCCCCTTGTTAGCTTGATGAAAACAATGACAAACTCCTCAGGCCTCAATCCCCTTTTCCAAAATGAAGGGAAAATGCCAAAAATCGGGTTATAAAGCATAATTGGCACCTGTAGGGCGATGTATTCCTTTGACTCACGATAAAGGAGCTCTTTTGATAAAAGATGCCCGCACTTTCGATGATCCAGATGAGTAATTTATTTTTCTTTCAACTCTAGTTGCCGTGAGGAAGAGGTTGGGCCTAGTGGACGCTTCCGTTGCATGGAAGGGTTTATGCCCGCAATCACAAACCCGTTCTACTTTTCTTCGATTCACGTTCCCAATACTTTCAAATTTGAGTTAGTTTTGGGATGACAAGTCGTTTCCTTAGAAAAGTAGCAACTCAAAAGCATCAAAACATAAATATAGAAAAGAGGAAGTTGTGCATTGGTACGAGCTCTCTTTGTTTGGATTTTAGATTCAGGGCGGACAGAATGAAGATCACTGTCATGACGGTAGACGAACGGTTCATCACACTGGATGTTGATCCTCAAGAACTAGTAAGCTGCAACATTTCAATTCAAAGCTGTCCATTTGAGTATATATGTCCGGGTATAGTGAATCATCTTCCTTAGTTTCGTGTATATAAAAAAAATATTTGGGTAGTTCCAGTGGGCAAGTTGGATTCATATTTGCTTTTGGGAATAACATTTTTTTGTGTACTGCTAGTTTACAATAGAACATTAAAATTTGGGTAGTATTTTCTGAAGTTGGGATTCGTATGTCTTTTTCTAAGGATGTAGTTTTTGAATTGATGAATGGGTGTTTGTTCTGGTATAAAATAAAACTTAAATACTTATTTGTAGATTTGGGATTCAGATCTCAAATGGTGTTGTGTCATACTTCCTCTATTTGACTCCTTTGTAACCTGCAGTGGATTACTCTGTTAGAGATCTGCACATACGGAATATATATTTGCAACAAGAATTAACAGAAATGTAATACACTAGAGCACGATAGGAAACCACTGGACACAATATTCTATGCGGTAAAACCCTGACAGTCATCAAGGAAATATCCATGGAGCAAGATATTGGTATTCTTATTCGTGAGGACCTCGAGCAGTGTTGTACGATCTGAAGAGAGGGATGAGGATTTGGGCACTGGGTTGAATTTTTAGACCCGTGATGGTAAAGACCTTTGGCGTACTCTTAGATTTGAAACCTTCAAAGACCAGAAAGTAGATGTGCACACTTAGTTTATGAGAAAATATAGAGCAGTCCCGCAATTGGTGGTTCATCATCGTTTTGATCTTCACAGTGATGGTTACCATTGGTGTTTGCGAAGGCTTCAACAAACAAGTTCAATTAAGCTGGTGGGGAGTCCTTTTTTCGTGTTCTCTTGCCTTTTTCTTCACTCTTCCTATCGGCGCTATCAAGGGCACCACAAATCAGGTATGTTGTGTATATATTATTGTAATTTTATTGATTTTCATAGGCCTAATCTCATACTTCACGAATGATACAGAGGCCTGGTCTAAACATTCTTTCCTAATGTATTTTTGGGTATATATCACCGGGCACACCAGTGGCCAACGTGTGCTTCAAGATCTACAACATCGTTACAATGAGCCAAGCTCTCACTTTTCTTCAATATTTCAAGCTGAGCCATTACATGAAAATTCCTCCTCAAATTATGTTTATCACTCGAGTAATAAATTAACCTTTCTGTTATTGATGCAGTCCACCGCTGACACATAAAAGTGATGCAAGATTCTGTGAAACTATATTAGTTTTAACATATTGGGACGTTGTACAGATGCCAGGGACAATTCGTGGTTGCAGTTGTATACTTGTTCACCGCATGGTGGCTGATTGAGAGCATCCCTGATATCTGCAACACAAATATTATTTCGAGTGGCAGCCAACGGTTTTGTCCAATGGATTGAGTAATCTTATATGATGCATCTGTTGTAAACCTCGGCCCCAGGAGAATTTTCGGAAACCTAGGCCCCCATTGAGCTGTTAACTGGGATTTCTGTTAGGAGCCCTGGCCCCTGTCATGGCATGGATTCTGCATAAACTATGGCCAGTGAAGACTTGGATAAAGTATATAAATATGCCAGTCCTGATTGGAGCCACGGGACTAATGCCTACTGCAAGTGTGAATTTCACAAGCTAGTTGATTGTGGGATTTTTCAACTTCATGATCTACAGATACTGAAGATAATGGTGGCAGCGTCATAACTACATGATCTCTGCAGGTTTGGACGCAAGTTTGTAACTAGCATTGGTATAAACTCTTTTCTTAGGATTGTAACTATCATTATCTCTGTAGCAATATATGCTAGCGCTCTATCTGTTTACCAACATGCCTATTAACTGTTTCACTGAGCTGTTAGAATGTAGTTTAAAAATTCATTTTTTCCTTATATCTAAGTGAAGTGAAACATAGTTTAAAAATTCCTTTCTTCCTTATATCGAAGTGAAGTGAAATAGCTCATCGTGCCTTTGTGCCTTCTTGATAGATTACATGGTAAAAACTGTATCTCCTTCCATTTTCTTCCAGGTGTTATAACATTGAAAATACCACTATGAGAAGAGATAAAGCCTACAGTGCAGCGAGGACGAAGAGAGGTGAGAAACACCGAGGCCAACTCAGAGGAGGGAATAATCTTGTGTTCGATAACTACCCTTTAAAAACCCTTTGGTACATTTAAGAGACACTGGGGCATGTTTCCCGGAGCTGAGAATAGTAAAGATGGGCGGGCGTACAACATTTTCTTTTGGAGTCACTAGTTTCAGTCCATACCTCTATTCATTGGCCATGGCCACATCCAAGTTGCCTCGGTGAACAAACATAGATTCTGTGTATCCTAATTATGTAGGCATGTTTAATAAATTTAATATTTCAGTAATCGACCCATTCAACCCACTTGTGATCCTTCGACATTGTTATATATCTCGACAACTTGCCAATGAGGAATACTGCAAAATGTATTTTGTGTGTCTATGCTCTGCTTTGCCATTCTCTCAAAGTCCAGAGGATTTTCTAGCTTTTCCATTAGAGGTACTCACACAGGGAAAAACCCACAGTGATTTACCAAGGCACTTGAGATTTTGATATTATCATCTTGTTTATGTTCTGCAAAATATATACGTCATCATTAGATCTCGAAAAATGTGTGTCTAGGAAACGTCATTGAATGATTATATTTATTTGAAGCATGATGGGTTTATTCAAGGCAGAACCTGTAATCCAATGATTGCTCTCATGTTTATCATAGATAATGTTGTCAGCTTTGAGTTATACAAGTGTTTAATAACAGTATTTTTGTTCTTCAAACCTATTTTTGCAAGCATTTAATAATACGTTGGGCGGTGGGAAAGGTGGGTGGGAGATTAGGTTTTTCTACTCACTTGAAAATAGAAAGCAACCTGGACATTAAAGAAATCCCGTTTCAGAGGGAATGATGGTTACAACATGGTAGCTTTGGCCTTTCTGGAAATAAACAATTATTAAATTTAATATCTGTATAAATTTTTTCAATGTTTTTAATACTTTGTATAATGAGAAAGAAAATTCAATGAAGAATTATTAAAAAATGACTATCTATATAGTCAATAGAGTTTTAGACACTTAGAATTTTACATAGAGCATAAAACATAAAACATAAACTAGGGTTGATTTTCATTTTTTATATATTAACACACATTGTTCTAATTTAATGTAGAAACATTTTATGCTAAATATGAGTGTGACTTTGCTTTAAAGTTATGTATACTAAAATGGATTAATGTTTCTAGTATACTTAAAGTGAAACAACAAAATCAAACTTGACAAATTTGATTATCATGTGATCCAATAATTTCTATGACATTATACATGTTTTTTTAATTAATTTTAGAAGTATAAAGAAGGTTATATCAAATGTCACAAACATTTATTATTGTTTATGTTTTATGATTATTTTTGTTTTTTTAATCATTAATAGAATATCTAAACTAGACCAGATTAGCTACTATACACAATGTTGTAATGTTTGCTTACAAATAGATATTTCAAGATACTAAAGAATCATTGTTTATATTTGTTCCAATAATGCTATTTGTTCTAGACATAAAAAACAAACAAATAGCCCACGTGGCAACCTTGGGACATTGCCACTTTCTGATTTTTGTTTTATAAATATATACAGTAGTTTTAATATTTATCATCTTAAATATTATCATATTGAGTAAATATATAAAATTGTTTTAATTTTAATAGGTTTCTAAATTTATTGTCATTTAAAATTTTATAAAGTTTATTTTATATATAAAGAAATTAAATTTAAATATAAAAAAATTAAAATAAAATAATTGATTTTACATATAAAACCTTTATTTCTATCAAAATAATTAGAGAAATATTTTTTCATTACTATAGTGATATCTAATTTTTTTATATCACTAATCATTTCCATGTCTTTCTTCATAGATTTAAGATTTGATGTTTAATGAAAGTTTGTCTCATAGTTGTTTTGCAAATTTGTTGAATAGCTTATATGTAACAAACTTGCAAAACAATTATAAAATAAACTTTTACTCAATACTAAAAAACATTAAATTTCATAAAGAATTGATAAAAAATTAATATTGTAGGTGAATCCATATAAAGAAACTAGTAACATGAGTATTCTTATAACACAAAAGCAATGCAATTTTATATAATCAAGAAACAATGAGGAATACTAGTCAAAATCCCTATTAGAAAATCTACATAAAATCCACATTGATAAATTTCCATGAGCATGAAGGTATGGGCAAAGGTGTATAGAGTTTAATTAAATATTTGACTTTTGTTTGAAAAATGTTTTTTCACCTCCAAGTATATTTTGAGGTGTTGTCCCTTCACTATAAGGTATTAGAATATTATGATGAGCATACATATAATTATAATTTTATTTTAATGTTTTTTTTAGGTTTATGTTTCAAAGCATGATGTCAAGAGTTGGGTTGGGTTGGGTTGTCATCATTGAGTTATATTAGATTGGGTTGGGTTCTACTATTTACTATTTATTTTTATGAATGCATTAATCTATACTTTTATTTAAAGTAAAATAAGTTTTTCCTTTAATTATATAGATTTTTTATAATTTATAATACCAAAATGAAGGTGATAAAAATTGCCTTGATGGTATTGTAAAATAAAATAAAATTTCGAAGCTTCTTTTTATATTGCTTTGATTTTGTTATAGGAATACAAGGGTGCCATCCTCTAAGACTAAACAATGTAAGTTAGACGATAGTCAAGAGTTACACAAACAAAATGTTCAATTGTTCGTGGTTAACCCTTCAAATAGAGTTTTCTAACTAGTTGAACCTCTACTTCCATAAAAAGTTGACACTTGGGCTATAACAAAATTCACTATGTTTACATTTTCTTACAAAAGCGAGTGCAAGTGCAAACCACTAGCCACCATTAGCTAGTGTAATTGTAATGTCGAGGACATTGCCAGGTCTGGGCTCTTGTTTACACCTATATTGGCTTTTTATGAAAAGTGTAATTTTGAATAGCTTAACCTCACCTAGTTTGCCTATGGCTTTCAATAACATATCTTTGATACTTTTTGAAGAATCTGGTTAGGTTTGTAGTCTTTATGGATCACGGAACAGACCCAGTAGGCTCTTGCAATGTTGAAACAATGATGGAAGCATTGTTTTCTTACACAAATGGCCAATCTAGATTAGATGCCACACACGAGGAAAACATTCTATTAAAAAATCTGGATAACGACTTCAGAACCACTAACAATTCGAAATGTTAGTGTAGAAAAACAAAATGGTGATCCTTGTTTGAAATGAAGCTCTAATCCTCACATTCAGAATGCGTTGTGTGTACATAAATAAACATGATTCATAGTAAAATAAATGAACATGGTATTTTAACCACTCTAAGATCATTCCAAAATCTATTTGCCAAGGGGGTTTCTTTCATTAAAGTTTCTTTTTTGAAGATTGTTTTTTCTTTAGCTATTCCCTTACACGTTTTCTGTTCTTGCTCATTGTGAGGGCTAAATGTCAGCTTCATTTTTAGACGATTGTTTTCCTTTAGCTATTCCCTTACCCGTTTTATGTTCTTGCTCATGGTTAGGGCTACATGTTTACAAGCATAGGTCATTACTTCCACCACAAGAGTTCGAATCGGACTGTTAGTTTTTTAAGTTTTCCTTCCCATCATTATATTTGGAAAAATATAAAAATGGTGAGAGCTGTTAGGAAAGGTTATAATAAGGTAGGAATATTTATAATAACATAGTTAGTTTTTTAACTTTTCCTTACTATCATTGTATTTGTAAAAATATAAAAGTGATGAGAGAACTTAGGAAAGTTTATAATAAGATAGTAAGGAATGTAATTAATAAAAAATGATTATTATTAAATAAAACTAATAAATTAATTTGTGGTTGGTAAATATAAATAGGTTGGAAGTTATATTTATTTATTTATAATAACATATAGTTAATTTTTTAAGTTTTCTTTATTATAATTATATTTGGAAAAATAAAAAAATTGACAAGAACAGTTAAGAAAGTTTATAGTAAGATAATGAAGAATGTAGTTATTAAAACTAATAAACTAATTTGTGGTTGGTGAATGTAAATAGGTTGCAAGTTATATTTGTTTTTATAAATAGTTATAATTATAATACATCAATTATTATGCATTATTTGTTAATCTATTTTAAATTTTAAAATATAAACACTTTTAAATTTAATAAATATTTATTAATATTAAATAAAACTAATTATTATAAATAAAATCTTTAAATTTTATATCTGACTTTAAAATATATATATATTTTTAAAACACCATTGTACAATATTAATTATAATTATAATAATTAAATAATTACACATAATATAGATTATGTGCTTTATTGATTAGGGTACAATGACACCATCGTACAATATGATTTGAAGGATCAATATTTGGAGATAATTTAAAACAATACAAAAGCAAGTTAACATAATAATTATATACAATGACATTATGTCATATATTGATTATGGTAATTACATGGATACAGGTAAACTATAATTGCACACATAGATAAAGTCTCAGTCATTGAAAATTATAATTGCAAACATGGACAAGTCCCAGTCATTGATGATAATGTTTACGAAGTATGAACCTTTGCGAAATCCAGCGATTTCTTGCCTTCCAGCTTGTTGGAAATATAATGGCGATTTTATTCTGCATGTTTATAAGTTCTGTAGAGGCATGGGTGAGCGTCATCTATAAACTGAGGCAATGGACCGATATCCGCATCAAAGCGTGGAGCATGAAACGTGACTACAGACAGTCTTTCGGTGTCCTTATTCGTCACTGCCCTGTGCTCTATACTCCTGAATTTCCCATTCGTGAGCACCTACATGTAACATTAGAATTCTAATGAGATTCAAATCCCACTTAAGAGTGAATTCAACAACAAAAGTTTGCTGAGAATATAATTACCAGAGTGAATTCAACAACAAAAGTTTGCTGAGAATATAATTTTGGTACCAGAGTGAATTCAACAACAAAAGTTTGCTGAGAATATAATTTTGGTAATGAGTTTCTCTTAGAGTACTCATTTTCTTAATGAGTTTCAAAGGCAAATCAAAGCTGAATAGAAAAGTATGGAAAAAGTTTAAGAATCTAAATGCAACAATTCTTAATAAAATTAAAATCGATTCAAAATTGAATTTAACAACAGAAGTTTTCTTAGAGTATTATTTTACACAAGTTTTTTTAGAGTATTATTTGATTCATGGGATTTAGAGGATAAAAACTGAAATGATAAAAATGCAAGAGTTTGCTGAGTATTTATCTATGTAGCTCTACTTATTTATTATCAACCATGTTGGTTGTTAACAACATTCCTATTTTGTAGAAAACATGGTTGATTCAGAATTTTTTTTCTAGAAAACTAAGTTGCAATAAAAGTCTTTTTCCTGCTACCTTGTTGAGTTGGCACACTAATATCTGTCTACCACTGGTATTACAGTATTCACTGGCCCCTATGCTGAATTGCAGTTCACCTTAATCAATAATAAATGTAAGTCTATTTTTTACATTTTATATATTATTAAATAAAATAAAATAAATTTATTATTATAATATTTATTTTATAAATAAAAAATAAACTTTTAACTAATTAGAAATGGTTTTAGATATTACCTTAAAACTAAATTCATATATTACATTTAAATAAAAATTGACTTGATTTTTTTTTATAATAATTTAAATTTGAATATCTATACACTTTTGCAAATACCCTATACATATACCCATAAATATAGGCACTATAACTTCTAAAAGTCCCCACTTCAGAAGTAGTCTACCTTATATGATGACGTCCATGGTAATGTTGATTTTATTGTCATTTCCATATGTTAAGGGGTTCTGGTTACCATAGTAATATAAGGATAAGTTAAATCATCCAATTTGTGTAAATGTTTCTATTATTTTCTATGATTTTGTTTTCTCATGTTTTTTTATTATTTTATTTTTTGTATTTTTTTAATATAGATGGTTAACTTTCACAACCTCCCCTTTCCTGCAAATTTGGGGTAACTTGTAGACTTATCCTATACTAGTACAAAAGAGGTTACCCTCTTGCATTTGGGAAACTTGTGCAACATAGGTATTTATGTATACTAATAAATTCAGAATTAGGTGTTCTGCAATTTGATTGAATAAGATTTTGAAAATTAACTACATGGTTATTTAGGTTTAAATCTAAATTAAATAGAATATATATGCTTTAGTAAATTTTAGATTTTAAATTTTAATTTTTAAGTAACTATTAACAACTTTGTTTATCTAATATAATCAAGTTATAATTTTAAAATTAAATTATTATTATTATATGTATGACAAAACCTTAAATTTAATTTATATTTATTTGAAATAATCATAATATCTACA
>LPNX010412479.1:12379-40901 GCA_001517045.1 Pseudotsuga menziesii | reverse complement strand
TAAGGCCTTTGTGTATTTTCTTACATATACATGTCAATCCCATATGTCGGTTTCAATCTTTGTGTCAAATCTAGAAGTCAGGTGCTCTAAGATTCAGTTTCTTGAACGAGGAGTTCTGCAAAGTTGTGTGTGAAGAAGTCAGGTGCTCTAAGGTTCAGTTTTTTTAACGAAGAGTTCTCCAAAGTATGTGAAGAACGCCTAAGGTAATATCTTTTAATTAAACAATCCATCTAATATTATCTTGTATATCATATTTAAACCAGAATCGATTACCTTTAAATTCGTTACTAAAGTGCTTTATGGATATGCTAATCATTAAAATATGATTTACCCGTGTATGAACATACAAGACCAACTATTATAACTGGTTGTATTGGAGCACTGGCAGCACCTGAAATAAGTAGGTTTAGATGGCCAAAGGTTTTCAATTCTGCTAGCCTTGGGCATTATTGCCAACGCCATCATGTCACACCAGTCGAGCTTCTGGTCATCAGAGAAGATAAAACCGTGGCCGTATCCTTGGATAGTACCGGGCCTCATTGGGTACTTCTGCTTCTCTTCTAATGGGAGCTTGAAAAACTCCAAGACCACTTTCTTTATGCGCCTAAGTGTTACTTCCGCAATCCCATGATTCAAAACCTACAGTTTATGTTAAGCAGAGAAACAAAAAAGTATCAAAGCTTCACTAATTGATTAAACTAACATTTGATAATCAATATTACGCCACTAACCTGAAAAAAGCCCCATTCTTTGCAAGCGTCGGAGAGCTTGGCCATCTCACATTCCCTGGCGTGGCCTCCACATGAGAGGAGCTTGGCCATGTCGACGACAGGTATATGCAGGTCAGTGGAAACAGCCAGTACCGTTGTGGATCCCATGATCTCTTCTTTACTTCTGATATATCTCTGTGGAACAGCTTGAGGCTGACATCTCACCAACTCCTGTACATCATCAATCTTGTAATCTGATTTGGTTGATGAAGTGGCACCGGCTTCTTCAATTTCGTTCGTCGCCATTGTTAACAACTACAACAATGATCAAATATATACTGATCAAACAACAGAGTATTACAGCAGCGAAATACTGATCAAACGACTACTGCATTATATCAAACACAATAATGATAAAATATATATATACTGGTAAGAGCGGAGGATATTTCAAAGAAGTAAGAATTATGTCCCCGTATCAGGCACGGTATCCAGTATTGTCGACATATATTCTGGGTTGCAGCCATCTTTTACTTTCTAAGGTCGTATATAATGTCTGATCGTCGTCTGCCAGATCCTCTGGAACTCTAAAAACTCTCTATACCAAAAGGAAGGCAGGAGGCTGGAGCTAATTTATCGTAACCTTTCTGGCTTATAGTTGGGGAGGGAAATCTTTAAAATGCTTTTCTCTTTTGCTTTAATGGCACCTATTACTGAGACATTGGTGTACAAAGATTTGACACTCCTTTGATGTCAGGTCCTGTCCTAAACACAACAAAGAGCAAGATTCTCTGCTGTAATCTATATTAAAATCTTGTGTGTACATGGAATGACTGCACTGTCTATTGATGATAATCACATACATAAATACAACCAGGGTTGGAAATCTTAGGTGAGACACACACGGCCACAGTAAACTTGAGTTACTGTGCAGTAAGATTTTTATTATTATTATTATACTTTTGAGGTGTTACATAATGCCATAATGCCTTTGGGAAATCCCACCTTTTAACTTTCGCCAAAATAGGTGGGACAAGATATCACTTTTTGGTGGACACACATTTTACAAATTTTTAAGATTTTTAAGGTGACACACTTTTAGGTCTAAAGACACCCACTTGACTTTGAGGTTGACTTCCAAGGCTTTTACCCAACATTACATTGGGTTGTTTCTTTGAAGCCCATGCCACAACACTTGTACCAAAATTAAATGTGTAACTAGATGTGTTTTTTTTGTCATCTTTTCCTTTTCCATTGTCACTATTAGTGTATCCAATGAGTTTTAAATTTTATGAGGTTGAATACATAATGCCAAGGTCCCTTCTTCCATTTACATACCTTTGAATTCTGTTACTTATTTTCCAATGAGATTATTTTGGTGAATCCATGAATCTTGAGATTAGACTTACTCCATATATGATTTATGGTCTTGTCACAGTTAAATACACAAGGCTACCAGCAATCCTTTTAATTATTGTAGGATCTACAATTGATCCATCATCATCCTTGCTCGATTTTAAACCTTTTATTAGTGGCGTTGGGGCTTTCTCATTAACTTTCGTGTACAATGTGGGTTCATTTTCACTTCTGCCTAATCCATTTTGGGTGAGGTAGGAATCAATGCGAGTGTCCCAAGATATAGGGAGTTGCCTCAAACCATAGAGTTCCTTTTTCATCATGTATACTTTGTGTTCTTGTCATGGAATTTAATAGCCTTGTGAGTGTTCCACATGCACTTCCTCTTCAAGATAGCCATTCAAAACGTCTGATTTAACATACATTTGATTAACATGCCATTTGTTTTATAGGTCAATGGCCGGAACCGTTTTGACTATATCTATATGTGCTACACATGCAAAAGTTTCATTGAATTCTATGTCAAGTTGTTGTGTGAACCCTCTTATGACCATTCTTTCCTTTTGCTTTTGTACATTCCCATCATCATCTTGCTTTGTCTCATAAATCCATTTGACACTAATTACATCCTTATCTTCTCGTAGATCTACCACCTCCCATGTGTGGTCCTTCTCAATGCATTCTATTTCTAGATCCATGGCTTGTGCTCATCCGTATTCTTCGACAACTTCCTCATATGTTAGAGGATCATCTAATTGAGAAACTAATGCAAAAAAAAAGAATGAATTTGGTGTACTATCTTCATATATCTCATGTAGACTTCTCGTCTTTATTGGATTTTTCGATGCCGAACTCGACAAACTTCTTGATGAAGTTTGTTTTCCACTTGGTGTGCTTGTCAGCATAGCTTGGGATGTGATTTGTGTCGACGTTCCTTGTGCTAGAACATGTCGCGGTGTCCTAGGAGTTGACGGTGCTGCGACAATATGACTTACATGTGCTATTTGAACTATCTCCTCTGTCATGTCATCATACTCGACAGTAGACACAATTTTGACATTCTTCTCGATGGTTTCCATCCCATGATTCATTCTCAAAAAATTGAACATCGCGACTAATGATTACTTTCCTTTCTATACAGTCATATAACTTGTATGTTTTTTTGTCTTTATAGTAACCAACAAAAATACATTTATGTCCCTTCTTGTCTAGTTTCTTTCTCAACTCATCTGGAACATGAGCATATGCGACACAACCAAAAAATTTTAAATGAGAAACATTGTGATTTATACTTTTCCATGCTTCTTGATGGAATTTGTTCTTCACACTCTTTGTTGGACACTTGTTCCTAATATATACAACACTTGTGACTAATCCAACCCAATATTCATTTGGAAAATGCCTAGCTTCCATTATGTTGTGTGCCATCTCCATAATAGTTATGTTCTTTCTTTATGCAACATCGTTCTCCTAAGATGAATACCACACAATGAAGTGCTTGTGTATTCTATCAGTCTTGCAAAAATTTAAGAAGTCATTCAAGACATATTCATTGCCTTTTTCCATCCTTATTATTTTGATATTGTATCTAGTTTGGGTCTTCACGAGCGCCTTGAAAGGATGAAAACATCCAAGTGCATCATATTTATGTTTAAAAAAATATACCTAGGTTTTTCTTATGAAGTCATCAATAAAAGTAAGGAAATAATTGCATCCTCCCATGGATGGTGTCTTCATTAATCCAAAAATATCATAGTGCACAATCTCAAGTGGTGTTCATGATCTATACGACTTTCTGACTAGGAAATTCTCTCTATGCTTCGTGCCAAAAATGAAACCTTCACAAACTCGGTCTCGCTTTTCAATCAATAGCAATCCTTTCACCATATTATTCGTGTGCAGTAGCTTCAACCCACATAAATTCATATGTCCAAATGTGAAATGCCGCAGCTACAATTCACCCTGAACCTTTGATTGAAATGCTGCTTGAATTTGAGTGATGTCCTTTTCTTCCTTGTCGCGATGCTTTTCTACTTCTTTACTTTCTTGCTTGAATGCATCTCCTGTATTTTCCTTTTCTTTCATGTCTTGCATTATTCTAAAAGGAAACAAGTGATTGCTTTTCATTGGTACTTTTTCTATCAGCGAGGATCTTAGATGCAAGTATTTAATCACAAAATGATTGTCTTCCATGTAGACTCTATAATATTTTTGTATCAATTGTCCAATGGTCAACAAATTGTGTTTCAAACATTCAATATAAGAGACATCATGAATAATATTTCACTCCCCTTATTTATTTAGAATACAAACAATACATTTTCCCAAAATCGTGACTTGGACAGTATTTCCAAGTGTGACATCAGTTTGAACTGATCTATCTAGACTGGAAAATAAATTTAAATTACAAGTGATATGATTGCTACATCTTGAATCTAACTACCATATGTCACATGGAATTTCTTGGACATCATTGCATACAATTGGGAATGTGCATGCCAACAATGTTGTGCTCGACGAAGTGCTGGTATTGTTCGACCCGTTTTGGCTTTCCCGTTCTTATTTATACTACTTGTTCCAACATTCATATGCATGGTGACAAAATTTATTGTAGTAATGACATTTTATTTTTGACCTATTAAAACTGTGACCACTTGGATTACCGTTATATGTTTTTCCTCTACTAGAAACATTTACGGGATTGTTGTTGCATCCCCCTCTCGAAAAAATTCTTGCTCTACCTCTAGAGTTCTATGTTCCCCTTCCTCTTCCACGTCTTATGGATAACTATGTTGTAAATGCACCTTCTAATGATGTGTTTGATAAATTGATTCTATGTTCATGATTTATGAGTGAGGATTGTGACTCATCATGGTAAACTGAGATAGGTCTTTGTTTTCTTCCAAGGTTAGAACCAAGGATTCAAAATTCGAGCGAAGACTTAGTAAGAATTTTCTTAACAATCCATTTTTCTGCTATATTTTCTCCATGATATTTGAATTGATTTATCAAACCAATGACTCTAATGTAAAATCATTCAACTCACTTTGTATCTTTCATTGACAGACATTCAAACACTCTTCTAAGAATATGCAATCTATAATTCTTTACCTTTTCCAAGATTTGATAGGAGGTTTCCAATATATCCCATGCTTGCTTAGTCGCATTTGAAGTTGCTACTCTTCGGAGTATGCTTTCATGCATGGCTTGGTGTATGTAGAACATAGGATTTCCATCTTTCTTCCTTTTTTCCCCTCGGGGAATCCTTCTCATCTTGTGTGAGATTATTATATGTCACTTGATATTATGATTTTGTATATCCACTTTGGACTATTCCCCATACATCTTTACCTCTGAACAAATCCTTCATTGTTAGAGACCAACACTCATAATTTTTACGTGAGAAAATTGGAGTTTGTAAACTCAACATGTGTGCTCCACAAGTGGAAGCCAATTTTTTAATTTTTATTTTCCTTAGGTAATTACTTTTTTCCTTTTAAGACAAGTTATCTTTATGATAGTATAATCAAATCCCATTCCCATACTTATGTAATAATATTTAATCATTTTGGTTAAATTCCTAGGCCCTACACTAACTAGTTGGCATCCACTTGGTTCCTTATGGTCAAACATGCCAAAAATTCCTACACGAGTGCTTTAGAAATATTCTAGATACGATTTTGAAAACCCATCAAACTACCCAATTTAGTAAGTTCACATTCTTTCCTTATCAAGAATTAGACTTTTTTTCGGCAACTTTTAAGGCAAAAGGTAAGGCTAGTCTTAAGGAAATTGTGTTTTTTTTGTACAACTCACCCTCGATATTTTTCTCTTCCAAAAGCATTAGTTTATCCACTTTCCTTCACTTATAATCTAATACACTTTATTCATCCCATCAGCTTGACCTTATTGACAGATTTGGAAAGTATTCTATGCACCTAAGGGGGAATTTGACTTTTTAGTAAGCCTTCTTTTGTGTTGATTCAATTAGCCTCCTTATGCATTCAAATATATGATGTAATTCGATCTTTGGATAGCCTATGACTTCATGAGGTTGGCTGAGATAAAATTATTCAATAGAAGTTTGTGTTATGCTCCATATACTGTCTCCAAATTGACTGAATCTATGCATGTTTTACAAGCAATTTTGTGAGTTCAATTGATCTATGATTGGAATACCATTTCCACATGCTATTAGATCCTTTGTAGCTATTTTTTTTCCTCTTATATTTATTTTACATGATCGATGACACTCTTAGGAAAAACATTCTGATTGTGCAAGGGTGCAGTTGCTGAATAAATGGATCAATCTCATGATATCGTCTTGAATCCATTCAACTACTTCGAATGGAAGACACAGATGGAGATTTTGATGAGGGGTAAGCGAATATTCAGAGATACCATGGAAATTGAGGCTGATACCAACATAACAGAAGATAAGATCAAGTGGCACAACACGAGGGATGACGTGTATGTTATCTTGTGTCTCATCATTTCAAGAGACCTTCTTTTCCATCTTGATGGATTGACATCACCAAATTAAGTATGGGAGAATATTAGAACTTTATTTGTCTAGATAGGTGAAATGAGGGGACATAAACTAAAAAATGAGTTGATCTCACTCATTCCAAGCAATTTTGAGTCCTTAGAAGTCTATTTCTGCAAGTTAAAAACGATTGTTTTGCAGTTGAAACAGTGTGGTATTGAAAATAAAGATGAACAACTGGTTTCAGCCATACTTTCAAAACTTTGCCCTCACTATTCAATATTGGTATCAACTTTCCATGCCTCTAAGTTGACTATTTGAACCTGGAATATGCCTTCACTAGCAGATTTCATGAAATCCTTGAATCATGAGTAAGATAAGTTGGTAATTATGGGCACCATCAAACCTTCCAAAGATCAATATTTGGTTTCTGAATATTCAAATGTGGATTCCAAAGGAAATAAGAAGGCTAAGAATCCTCTTGATCAAAAGGGAGACAAGTCCAAGTCTCATGAGCATTCCTCAAACTCCAAGAAGAAGAAATCTCAAAAGAAGAAAGGTAAAGGTGAAATCAACAAGTGCACATATTGTGGTAAGGGATTTCATCCTAAGAGATCTTGCATGATGAAAAAAAAAAATATCTTCACTTAGCTGCTGTAAAAGCACAAAATATCTATTCTTGAAGTCATAACGAAGAAGGAAGGACGATCAAGTTCTGAAGAAAAGTAGAGAGCTCATGCCGTGGCTACAAGCACTATGAAATATCCCTCCTTGATCATTGATTCTAGAGATTCAAGGCACATGGTTTCAATAAGGGAGGCCTTCTACTCTCTTAATGATTCGAATGGTCCAAATATTTGTTTGGGAGATAACTCTGAAACTAAAAGTGTAACATGCCCATGTACCCTAAATAGATCTTTGGGGTACGTGCTACAAAAAAAAATATTTCATTGAATCAATTTGTCTTGCTCCTTGCTTAAGGACTGAGAAAAAGAATCTAAGGAAGGAAGCTTCCAATCAGCAAATACTTCCCACTTGGAATGAAATATGGAAACAAATACACAATACTGAGGGCCTAGTTTGCTGAGTATGGAAAGGACATTCTGCTCATCCTTCCGCTCTATTCCACACTGTCTGCATTGGATTACTAGAGACTTGAATTTAGTAAATAATTGTTCAATGGTATCGAAATCGCTGGGATGTAAAGATACCAACTTATTCTCCAGATTGTATCCCCGAAGCTCATCTTGTTTGTTAAACAAGATATCAAGCTTCTCCCACGCTTCTCTAGGAGTCCTCAAGCTTTCTAGGTGCATCAGAATGATTCATAAACTTGTTCTGCTATACCCGCTGATGAGGCTCAGGATCCCATCGATGTATGATCATGTGGTAGCCATGCTTGCGCAAAGACAACTGCATATTAATCCTCCTATCAAGATAATTGGAAGTTGTGAGGATCCATGGTTCAAGAGTTTGAGAACTCATAATTTCTTCGGTTGGAAGTACTACAAAACTTCACACAAGCTACGTAGAACCTATCAATTTCATTGCAATAACACACTAAAACATATGAACTGTTAAAATCATGATTTTTCTCCCGACATGAACATGTTTTCAGGGTCCGTCATGCCCTCTCCGCTGCTCTCAATAAATCCGGAGCTAGCAAATCATCATAGGGGACTTCTGTGGAAACCCAACTACTTTTGGTGTTCTATGGGGAGAAACAAGCATGAAACCTGCCTAAGAAAGCTCTGATACCATATTATAATTTAAATTCTATTTATATATTCAAGCAGAGAGTTCTAATCATGTTTGCAGTAAATGGAGAATGAAGATACAAAATGAACAAAATAAACCACATAGGAAACAAATGAGTATTGCTCAGGAATTTACAGTATCATTCACAATTGATAATATCTGGTGTTACAATAGTTTACATAGGAAAGAATTCGAATGCATGGGATATGAATTCGAATATCCCAAGTGGATTTGACTATATCTAACTAAATCTCTAACTCATAATCTCTCAATCGATATTGGAGTCCAAAATCAACTCCTAGATGTCCAACCAACTCAAACAAACAGTGACAACTTTTGTGCCCACTATATGCCACTTAATTGAAGCTTAACATGCAGAGTGCTAAACATAAATTATCAACCCGAGGATGTCTTTTATTTCAAAGCTATCGTGCAAGATATATGCAAGTACAATTTCTACCTGCCACTGTTGATCTATTGGTATGCAATCGAAACTATTTGTAAACTAGGTCACAACTTTTTGAAAGTAAATCAATACTCAAACCTATTCATAAATCAAAACTATAAATCTAATCACACTTCAATAGAATCAATTCTTATGAAACAAGATCTAAGTACATAAACCTGGGAGCAATGTTAAGTTGGCCAATGATCTATCAAGATGAATTAACAAGAAAACAACCTATGATAAATCTAAGGAAAGAATGAACTAAATAATAAAAACAACTATGATCAATCTAATGCATGAAAGCATGAATTAACAAATAACAGATCTAAAAAATAAAATACCTACAATCAGTACTAGCAGCATTTGCTTAGGGAAGAGGGCCCTTCCTCCACTAAGCAGAGCTAGATCTCCACAATGAAAGTCTACAACTCCAGAATTAACAGATTGCCAACATGTATTATCAGAATGAAAGTATTACAATGGATATGGATCAAACCCTACATCATAACATTATTTTCTCTCCTATTCCTGAATCTCCCTTCTCAATGAGATTGATTACATATTTATAAATAAAATTATCTCATGGAAATGAGGAACTGAACCCCCAACTTATGATCTATAATAGCTGAAACACAGCCGTAACTGCTGTCAACTTTGGAATCGACCGTAACAGCAAATATCAAATATACCCTCTAGAAGAACCACCTGCATATCGCAAGTTATGGCTTTGTTTGGATATTTCCTCACGATTCAAGTAAATGAGGATGTTACGCACAAAACCCATGTCTCAGAGTTTTGATATTCATTTCCATATGCCCGAAAATCAAGACACGAATCAAGGTGTTCTTATGTGGCATGCATTTTCGGTTAAGGCTGTGACAGCTGGCTATGAGCAACCTGTATGTGACAAATCACTCCACAAACCATCATTAGTAAAATTATGCATAATAGTTTTTAATTCATCAAAGTTAAAGGAAAATAATCATTATTAACAACTTAAAACATCAATGGAAGTAGCATGCTCTTTTGCGCACAGCTACAACAAATGGATGGAAAATGGAATTATAACTGGGAAATAATGGTAAGAAAATAGATGAAAGATATGTTGATAAGTGATGAAAAAATGGACAAGTCTAGGCCCAACATCTCCCCCAAACTGAACTTGTTGCATGTCCTCATGCAACCCAATACCTGTGTAACATCTAACTAGAAAAACTCATTCACTTGTTCCTTCATTTTACCATTCACACAGCTGCAGCTAGAAGAAATAGAGAGTTTAACAGAAATTGGCAAAGCCACTTAGCGGAGGATTTAGCAAAAAATTTGGCGGATTCGCAGCTCTTTAGTAGAAATTTAGCGGAGTCACAGCTTATTTTAGTAGAGAATTTGGTGAAGGTTTTAGTGAAGATTTTGGCAGAGTTGCAGCCCAAATAATGCTAAATTTAGTGGTGGATTTGGTGGATTAGCAGCTGAATGGAGTTGTTGCTGAACGGAATGAAAAACAGAGTTACAGCTGAACGGAACGAAAAATGGAGTTGCAGCTGAACGAAGCGGGAAACACAGTCGTAGCTGATGGAACAAAAAATGGAGTTGCAACTAATGGAATAGAAAACGGGAAACGGAGTTGCAGCTAACAGAACCAAAAACGGGAAACAGAGTTGCAGCTAACGAAATGGAAAATGGGAAATGGATTTGCATCTAATGGAACGAAAAACGGAGTCGCAGCTCAACGAAACGGGAAAATGACAATATTTTACGGTGTTGCATCCTTTTGAACAGAAAAATTCCGAATTCATTTTCTCCCAAACGATGAATTGGGTTGGGCTGAAATTTTGCAAGCGAGTAACTACCATTCTATTTCATCTCCATGCCAAAAATTAGACAAACCCACATCACTAATTTTGAGGAAAATGAAAATTGGATGTAGGTGATTAAGGCCATTTTCTCAAAAACCGTATATTGGATTGGGATGAAAATTGTCAATATTGTTTTCTTGCTAGTATACACTTCCTGTACAAAAATCAAGAGAATCCAACTTACCAATTGAAAGCTATGCCCATTTCAATTTCTGCACTTTTGTAGAAACTTCCTGAACCAATATTTCACAAACAACAAAGTGGGTTGAGCTGAAATTTTGCAAGCAAGTAAATACCATTATAATGCATCTCCACACCAAAAATTAGATAAACTAACATCATGTATTTCCAGAAAAATGTGAATTGGCTGTAGGTGATGATGGTCATTTTCTTGAAAATCGTGCATTGGATTGAGATGAAACTTGCGACATTTTTTTTTCATAATGTTATGCATTCTCTATACAAATTTCATGAGGATCCAATGCATGTTTTGTGAGATATTCTCAATTCAAATTCAACATTTTATGTGGATGAAGATGAAAAAGTGTGTTGCAGCTAAACTTCTTGAACCAATATTTCACAAAATACAAACTAGTTTGGGATGGAACTTTGAGGTATTGTTCCTATTACCTTGTTGCATCTACTCACCAAATTTCACGAAGACCCACATCACCTTTTGGGAGATATACCGACTTCAATTTCTGCCCTTTTGCAAGTTGTAAATGAATAAAAATCAGTATGCACAAACAATGTCAAAAACCACTCCCCCAAACTGAATATGTTGCATGTCCTCATGCAAAAGAAGAGTTGTAATCTTAGTTGTAAACAACCATCTCCCCCAAGCTGAGTATATATCATGTACTCATGCTTTGATGAGACTCTTCAAGGTAGAAAACAAGTTTTGATCTGCACATCAATCCTCCATACTGTTATAAAATTTATTACCGATAAAAATGACAATTTTTCAATTGTTGTGTATGGTAGGACTTCTTAAAAGTAGTTCAAGATATCCTCTCAATCGTTTCCATTCTCATAAAAATAGTAATGACAACATATAGCACCAAAAATCCAATTGCAGCAAGCACCTTGTAATCATGAAATCTCATGTCCCCCAAAAAAAACTCGGTTTGCTGCCATGTAAATATAAGCATGTTTTCCCAATGGCTAGTCTGTATTTCATTATTCTCGAAATATTTTCATAGTGACAACAACATCTCTCTTCCATTATGAATCATAATATCAAATATGCAAGGACCATGATAACAATTGTAAGCCAATGTGGGCATTACTGGACAATGAAACCCATACCTCTGAATGTATTCTCTGTTATATGGCAGCATAGAATTCTACCACTGTAAGTTGTCGAGAAGCAACAACAATGCCTTGTGTTCCTACAGCTGGTTCTTGTGTGACAGCAGTAGATCATTTTTTCAATGGTTTTATAGGCCTCTTGAGATAAATAATGAATTCAGAAAACTCCCCAATCATTTTTGCGTGTACTTCAAGAGAACATTTTTAATGGGAAAACAATCTGCAAACCTTGAATCTGGTCATGAACTTGCTGCAAATTATTACAGGACTACCTTTTAAACTCAATGCAAAGCATGCCCTCATGCATCATTTCTTCAATTTGCAGCCATAGAGGATTTGTAGTTCCCACATGTATAAAAAAAAATGCCAAAGCTCGAAAGCACAACCTTCAAGCAACTGATTTATTTCTTCTCATTGATTGTTTTTATGTGGCAGTAGCAATGATTCTTTTCTTACTGTTGGTTCTTGTGTGGCAGCAGCAAAACTTCCTATTGCTGGTTCTTGTGTGACAACAATAAGGTATCCTTTGATTATTTTCATGCTTGGTCAGTTGGGTTGGTGAGATGTTGTGTAGGACTTTGAAGTGGATGTGCATGAATGATGAAGTGTTAGAATTGAGTGGGAAATGATGAAAATGGATGGACATAAAATGCTATATAGATAATGGAAATGGCTAAGGCTTAGTGGTTCTTCATGACATTTCCCTAAATCTTTAATAAATTAAAAACTCATGTTATTTTACCTCAAGTTTTACCTCCATGGAAGCCTTGGTTGACATGAACGGACTGGTGTATGCTGGAGCTATGTAGGTCGATCTGATGTTGAGACATATGTATATGAGAGCTGAAACTGGATGAGACTAAATTTGATCCATGATGTTGTGCTAGTTGCATGTAATACTACTGCTGAGACAATTGATGAGGTGAAATTCTACCATAGAAGCAGAAAGCTCATTCTCTTATTCTGAAAACCAACTGCTGAAATGAAAATGGAAAGGAGTTGCAAAACTACTGAGAAAATGATGCTGCAAGTCATTGTTGAAACCATTAGATCACATAATCTTCAACTGCTACAAACTGAGGTACAATTCTTACCATGTGAATGAATGTGCTGAAGTCAAGCATGGAAAGAAATCATTGGATTACCCTCCATTAATGTATGCCATTAACCAATGTGAAGCAACTCACCTTTGATGACAGTGAGCTCTAAAGTAACTTAGTGCATCTTGACAGGTACGAATGGATGTGCTGGAGTCGAGTCACCTACAAGATTTGTCAATCAAGAGGTATTAATGAATCCCCATGATGAACAGCAAGGAAATATGCCATTGATTCATGCAGATACCAGTGCACTATAAAACTCTAATCTCGATCCCAGATGATGTGTTGGAGTCGATGGGACAAGACCATTAGAAGGTGGACCTTAATGAATTCCATATCATCCAATACGAGGACAAAATAAATGATTGTGAAGAATCATAGTGAAAAATAGAACCAACATGAAACTCAGAAGTGGAAAGTATATGTGAAGTCATGATGTAGTAGTGATGGGAAATAAAACGGTTATGGTGACTACATAAGTAGTGGAAAATGGGACTTCGACATGAATGGATTTTTAGATTTTTGAAATGAGGAGGGTGAATGAATACTACCATAGGGCAATTGGATTCTTGAACGGGTTTTTTTTCAGCAACAATTGGTATGACAGGTGTCTAAAAATGATTCTTGGCATGTAGCAATGGGACTTGACTTACTAAACATTGGTATGGATTGCACATCAATCTATCCATTTTTTTATGTGCTCAATCCATTTACAAATTGATAAAAAGTCTTCAAGAGTTACTCATGCATGCATTGACCTTCTTCTTCCATGGACATGCAAAAACCTAGCACTTGCCTGCAACAAAACATGAGAAGATGGAAGAAGAGAGATGATTGGTCTCTCTTCACCAAACACTTATGAAAAAAACAACAAGAAATTACTTATAAAAAAAATCCAAAGAAAATTGAACAAAGCAAAATCCATTTTATACCTGCACAGGAGCAATGTCCATCTAGACTCACCAACGGTATTTTGATCATAGCTTCTTCGTTCCTTGTCCAATTTGAGCGATTAAAAATCCAAATGAAATTAAATTCATAGGTCTATTTCCATTATAAATAAGTTTTTAAAATTCTATGTAATGATGTTCCAAATCACTCAGTAACAACCTGCATGACAAGGTGTTTTTTTGAATCCTAGACCTGACCAGCAGTCACGGTTTTAGAATTAACATTTTCGTTTGATAATGGATTGATGTGATTCCACTTGGAGATGAAATTATATTCATGTAGGTATCTCAATTAGAAACATGTTTTGAATCCAACAACAATTGATGGGTCAAATAAGCCAATGAACAGTCTAGAAAATAGAGTATTAGGAATGCAGATTTGTGATAGGCAGTCAATATTTGGTCTTAAAATTTGCATACGAGATCGGAATGGAGTGATTCAAATTGCGTTGTAAACTAAATTTATAGAGGAATATACCAATGAAACAAGTTTTCAATATATGTCCAATAAGGAATCTAAAATTGACTGTCCCAGCTATGTTCCTAACCTATCACCTTGACACCCTGTTAGTATTTTGGCCATAAAATTTTTGTTTGACACCCAATCATAAAAATTAAAATTGTTTTGGAAACTAGATTCGAAGGGTTACTTGGGATGTAAACAGGTTTCAAAAATAATTCCATTTGGTCTCCCAAAAATGGACTGTCCTGACTGTGTTCTAGTAAAATTTTCAAGCCAAAATGTCACCAAAAATTTAATAAATGAAATTTGACCCCAAAAAGTGATCGGAATAGGTGTGAATTTTTTTAGTGATGTAAATTTAAATATAACACACATCCATACCAAAAATTTCAAGCATTGAGCACCTAGATTGACTTACACGGTCTGTTGCAGCCGCAGCTACAACTCTTAAAAAAAATAACATAATGTTGAAATAAAGCATGTGTATTGTTATGGAAAATAAAAAATAAATACATATCATGATGTGCAACACACACATATCTCAAACTCATAAATTTTGACCTGTAGCATAGTCACACCTGGGTGTTGCAGCTCACTGTCACAGCTAGTGTTGCAGCTGAGAGTAATCACAGCTGAGAGTAATCAGTCACAGCTAGGTGTTGCATCTCATTGTCACAGCTGGGTGTTGCAACTAACAAATTCATGCCAAATTTCAAGCTTAAAGGGTTCCATAATCATTGAATCATTTTCCTGTGGATCCTTGGGAAATTGATGACAAAAAAAATGACTTAGGCATTTTGTTCAAATAGTCAACAATTCCAAAGCATTCATGAAAACATCTCATAGCCATTCCTTATCTTTCTACTTTCTGATCTTCCAGATCATAACAAGGCGCAAGAAGAGAGCATACTTATTCAAAAATAAAAAAAAACTTAAAAAAAACAAAAGCATGGTTTTATTCTATTATTCTATCCTACCCTATTCTACTTGAAAATATAAAAATTGTTCACGTGTATGCATATTTCCAAGGGATCCATTTTCGAAGAAGTGACTCAAGTATGCTCATACTCCCAATAGAAAAATATAACTTTATGAATGCTATGGTATGAGAGAACAAATTCCCTTGAAATGACGGTGCCAAGAATTGGTGAAGTATGGAATGATGTTGTAGACCAATGATAGATTGAAACCAAGCTTCAATATTGTCTTTGTTCCCTTGATTTCTCATGGATGTTACACCGTGAAGATACTTATTAAACTGATCTTCCTCAATGCATAAGAGTTTCAGATCTAATGATGTGAATGATGATTTTGGTTCCAATGGTTGTTCTCCATCAAATATTACATGTGTCTTGTTGATATTGTCTGCTTGCTTATGAGGACTAGAAGAAACTCCATCTACAAACTTGGATTTAAAACATGTTCAGGCCTCATATGGATTTGCTGTAACAATGCATAGCCGTTTTTCAGTGATGTAGGTGAGGTAGAACAAGAGGGAAATGCAGGAACATTTTTCAGTTCAGCATTGTAAGCATACTGTACTGCTTTATTATGGTTAGGGTGGAGGGTGGATTGGAGAGGAACTTGTGTTGGATACCAAGGAGTTTGATGAGAAAATAGATGTGGCTGATGTAGATGATTGATTTGTGAGGTTGATATTGAAGGACCAACTTGTGTTGCAGCATGAGGGAGAGTGGCCATATGATCATAAGATAGGCCATTCCAACCTTGTGGGTAAGGTAGGTAAGAGTTAAATTGAGGCTGCAATCGCTGCCATGGTGGAAGAGTATTCAATGATTGAGTATGAGAGTAAGGAAATGGAGGGATAGAATTTTGAACCATACATGTAGGCCATGGTTGACATGACTATTGTAATGAGTTGGCTGCATCTCCCAGGTCTTTTTGATGTGTTCCTTTCATCCAAGTTATGGAGGGGCAGCAATCAATGGAATGCTTCAAGTCACATATACCACAACTTTCACAACTATCCAAAGGGAAATCCCTTGATTCTCTTATTTTCTCCTACTTTTTCTTTTCCTGCAAAATAACCAATTCTGAATTTAATGAATTATTGATATCACCATTAGAATTTTCAAATAAATTACTGATTTCACCTTGTAAAACTCTTGTTTTTGCAGCAGATTTCAAAAATAGAGATAAAAGTTCCTTAGAATTCTTACCAGTATTGAAGTTTCCTATTGAATACCTTCTACATAAATCACAAATATCATCATATGCTAACTTAAATACATTACCTGTTCCCATCAGATTCAATATTTCTAAACATTCAGCTTGGATTCCCTTGAGTAGAAGTGTTTTTAAGATTTCCTTCCTCAGTTTCCTCTGTTTGGATCTTTGGAGATTATATTGAAATCGTTCTATGTATTCCTCTAGACTCTCTTCTTCTCCTTGTGTCATTTTGAAAATGTCTTCATTGACCATGCAATAATCTTGGTACTTTTTCAAGAATACATGTTTCATGTCTTCGCAAGTTTGTATACAATTCCCAGTGAGGCTCATGAACCATCGGAGGGATGTTCCTTTTAGAGTAAGGGGAAACAAATTCAACTTTTGATCATTAGCACAATAACCATATCCTCTACAAAGTACTTCAAATTGAAATAAAAATACATCAGGGTCTTTGTTTTCCAAACTGTGAAAATTTGGTAGAGCATGTGGGGGAATTCTTATTGTTGGTGCCACTCCTCTCGAATCTCTGATGGGAAATTTGAAGGTAACAACTTCTGCATCTTTCTTACCTACCATCTCTTCATTAGATTCTTTATGTGCTATCTTGAGGCTCCTCCCTCGAATGTTCCTGTCAACTTGTTAGTAGAATGGGTGGTGCTTACAACACCACTAAGGGGAATGATAAGATTTATGCTCGAGAAATTGAAAATGAAATAAAACTAAATGTAAAGGAAAAAAATTCACATTCAAAATAAATTCAATAAACTGAAATGTAATCATGCAACCTACATGCCCTGCTTTAACAATGCATCTACAAAACAATGTCATATGTACTTTTGCACAATTAATAACTTCCCCAGCAACAACACCAAAATGTTGTGCCCACTATATGCTAGTTAATTAAAAATTAACATGCAGAGTGCTAAACATAAATTGTCAACTCGAGGAAGTCTTTTATTTCAAATCTATCATGCAATATATATGCAAGAACAATTTCTACCTGCCACTGTTGATCTATTGGTATGCAATCGAAACTATTTGTAAACTAGGTCACAACCTCTTGAAAGTAAATGTTAAGTTGTACAACGATCTAAGTACATAAACCTGGAAGGAATGTTAAGTTGTACAACGATCTATCAAGATGAATTAACAAGAAAACAACCTATGATAAATCTAATGAAAGCATGAACTAAATAATAAAAACAACTATGATCAATCTAATGCATAAAAGCATGAATTAACAAATAACAGATCTACAAAATAAAACACCTACAATCAACACTACCAGCATATGCTCAGGGAAGAGGGCCCTTCCTCCACTGAGCAGAGCTGGATCTCCACAATGAAAGTCTACAACTCCATAATTAAGAAACTACCAGCATGTATTATCAGAATGAAAGTATTACAATGGATCTGGATCAAATCCTACATCATAACATTGTTTTCTCTCCTAATCCTGAATCTCCCTTCTCAATGAGATTGATTACATATTTATAAATAAAATTATCTCATGGAAATGAGGAACTAAACCCCCAACTTGTGATCTGTAATAGTTGAAATACAACCATAACTACTGGCAACTTTGGAACTAGCTGCAACAACAAATCTAGAAAATACCCTCTCGAATAACCACCTGCATGTCGCAAACCGTGGCTTTGTTTGGAGATTTCCCCATCATTCAGGTAAATGAGGATGTTACACACAAAACCCATGTCTTGGATTTTTGAGATTCATTTCCATCTACCCACAAATCAAGACGCAAATCAAGGTTTTCTTATGTGGCATGCATTTTTGGTTAAGGCTATAATAGCTCGCTATGAGCATCTTATACGGGACAAATCACTTCAAAAACCATCATTAGTAAAATTATGCATAATAGTCTTTAATTCATCAAAGATAAAGGAAAATAATCATTATTAACCCCTTAAAACATCAATGGAAGTAACATGCTATTTTATGCATAGCTACAACAAATGGATGGAAAATGGAATGATAAATGGGAAATAATGGTAAGAAAATGGATGAAAGATATGTCGATAAGTGATGGAAAAATGGACAATTCCAGGGCTCAACAAAAACTAGTTAACTCAGTGCAACTGAGTGTGGTAGGTGGGAAAATGCGCCTACTTCACATGCATCCATGCATTATCCATGTAAGACATGCGCTAGCTAACTGTTTGCGAACTAATTGAAAGTAACTGGGGGATAAATGAGACTAACTAGTACTAACTCCAACTAACTGAAGTAGGTTGGTGACAGGACTCCTAGTGGATCCTAAAATGTAGGGATTGGTCTAGGAGGTGCCCAAACTGATGCATGCACAAGAAGTAAGTGTTAGTTAACCTCTAGCAGTGTTCCCCACAATCAAGTGACTAGTACATGTGGCCCCATTATGTCAAGTGGGCCCAATTGTACTAATCGACTGAATTAATTAATTAAGGTTCCTAAGTTAGGAAAAATTAATCTAATAGACAATATGATCAAAGGAGGATTAATAACCCTAACACTATGTTCAACCCATATAGGTCCCAAGTGTTGTAACATGGGCTCTGATACCATATGTAACATAACCATGTACCCTGGATAGATATTTGAGGTACATGGTACAAAAAAATTATTTCATTGAACATTCATGTATACCAATTATGTTAGTAACATTGATTAATTGACTTTACGATCACTTCCAAGAGTACAAGTTTATAAATACAATCATTCCTACACAATATGTAAATGGAGTCTTCTAATGTTTAATAATCAGTGGTTCAATACTTCAATAAAATGGAAGCCTTTCACTCCCCATGTACAACCTATGTTTCTTCAATAGTTATATATATATTTTTTCAATTTTAACCACTATTTATTAGGAATACTTCAATATTGACCAAGTCATAGCTAACCTAAGTAAAGTCATTAAATCTCTCTGCCACAAATACCATCAAGTCTCTTTCCGTATAAGATGTCATACTCTTGGTTACTGGATTCTATTATATACAAGAAACCATTCCCTTTTCTAAACTAACCGCACTAATAATGTATACATCAAAGTATATGATCATTTAATCACACCTAAAGTTACCTTATGCTCACACACCTATTTTAGATTTCCCATACATGAGTAATCATTTTTATATATATATCATTGAAACAATAATCAATCTTTAATCAACTGGAGCTCCAAAGATGCATTAGAAGGTTTTTCTTTATTAAAATAGGTATGTTCTAAAACTTAAGGCTATATTCATAGTTTAGACATATGAAAATATAATAGTGGCATGACAGTCCCTTGCGTATAACGATCACTCCTAAACATAAATGTAGGAGATGAAGTATGTGTCTCCTAATTCACTTGTTGAGAAACCAAAAAGGTTAGTTAGATATATTACTTCTGAAAATGAAATAAACCTTAACGTATAAAACATGTACATGCATAATATCATTTCACCATATTGTCTTTAGAGAATTGGTCGAATTCCTTCCCACCATTAGAATAGACACCTTGTAGATACAACTTGGCAAACATCTTTAACAGCAATTTCATCTCTCAAAATTTATGAAGTTAGAATTGGTACTTCCAGTGGGTTTTACTTACACTTTGTATTTTAGGCCAAGCTTGTAAGGGGATGTTACATAAAGTAACGGAAATGGTAGAATAGATATTGAACATGGTTCCTTCAATAATGTTTTGTATGTCCCATGTCTTACTGCTAATATCTTGTAAATCTATCAGATGAACCACACCGGGTCTCCTAAAAAGTTTATATTTACTCTCAATGTTGTGGAAATATCTGAGATTTTGAATAGTAGACTCATTACTAAAGGTTTTGTGGATCACAGTTCGAAAGTGTAAAAGTTATCACATTACATTCCCTTCTCAAACGCCTATGCTCTCCTCACTCATGCTAATTAATCCATCAAGATCTGGAATGATAGGTTTAGCCATCTAAATTAGATATACCTTTGATCTTTGTGTGACAGAGATATGGTCATAGGGCTTCCCGAGATCATTTTTTCCAAAGGAGTCTGTCAAGGATACACTCTAGGAAAACAAACCGAGAAAAAATATGAGAGATTCAGCCATGAGAGAACATTTGCACGCCTTGAAATTATTCATAGTGAAATTTATGTTCCTTTTAATCATATTCCCATGAGTGAATGCAAGTATGTCCTAACCTTCATAGATGAATTTTCCAGATATTGTTGGCTTTACTTCCTCAAGCATAAGTCAAAATTTTTTGACTCTCTTCAGGGGTTTTAAGGCCCAAGTTGAGAACTAGTCTGGAAGAAATTCCAAGATTCTTAGATATGATAATGATGGTGTGTATTTCGAGCATGATGTTATTCAATATTGTGAAGATGAATGTATCCAGATGCAACACTCTATTCCCTACACACCTCAACAGAATGGTGTTGCTGAGAGGAATAATACATCTCTGAAGGAGATGGCCACTTGCATGATGGAGTCTGATACTTTGCCACCAAAGTTTTTGGATGAAGCTATAAACTGTGCACCATACAGCCAAAATAGGGTACCCCACAAGCATAATGATTGAATCACTAGTTTCAAATCTTGAAGTGGGAATAACCGTGATATGTCTCATTTAAGGATTTTTGGTTCTAGAGCTTGGGCTAGAATTCCACCAAAAAGGAGGAGGGATTTGGAATACAAAATTAAAGAGTGCATATTTGTTGGTTATTCTAAATATTCCAAAGGGTATAAGATGATCAACATGAGCACTCAAAGAGTCTTTATTGAAAGGAGTGTTCAGTTTGAAGAAGAGAATATGCCAACAACAGAAATTACAGAGTCCTATTTACCACCACCAACTCTCAATGTGGGACAAGAGAATAAGAAGGATTATGATTATCATATATCTGATAACTATTATTTAATTTCAGATCCTAAAACACCTACAATACCAAATTCTGTAGCAAAGACCATTCATGCAGCTGGGAAACTAGATGGGAATCCTAGTGATCCTAAAAGAACTACATCTTTATTCGAGAGTGCCCTTTCTGTTAAAGACGCCTTATTTTATGAGAAGTGTTATCTAATTGTTGAATCATATCCACAAACATATTAATAATAATAATAATTTCCAATATGGAAAACAACCATGGAAGAGGAATACCATTCTCTCGTGAAGAATGAAACATGGGAGCTAGTCAATCTTCCACTAAGGAGAAAGCTAGTCAAGTGAAAATGGGTATTCAAGAAATTTTTTATTGTTGATGGATCTCCTTTGAAGTATATGGAAATTTTAGTCTCCAATTTCTTCTAATAATTCCAAGGCATTGACTATAATTATAAATTTGCACCAATGACAAAGATGGACTCTATAAGACTAGTTTTGGCCTTTGCAGCTTCCAAGCAATGGAGGATGTGAAGAGTGAATTTGTACATGCATATTTCAAAAAATATATATATATGAATCATTCATAAGGTTTTTCTAATCATCCATATCTTGTGTGTAGGTTGAAGAAATTACTATATGGGATAAAACAAGCTACCAAAGCCTGGAATGCCAATATTGACGACCTTTTGTTATCAGAGAACTATAGTAGATGGAAGTATGATACAAATTTCTATTTGAATATGATTCATGGCTCAATAACAATAATTTTTTTTATGTGGATGACCTTTTGATCATAGGAAGTTGCATGAAATAATTTTCCTCCTTTAACTATGCAATGAACCATGCTTTCTCCATGACATATTTGGGATTGTTGAGCCAATTCTTGGGGCTTTAGATTTCTCAAAAATATTTTGGAATGAAAGTACATCAGTCCAATAATGCTTAATACATGCTAAAAACTTTCAACATGAAGGATTACAATCCAAGAAATATTCCTTTCCTTTTAGGAGTTAAGCTTGAAGAAGCACATTCCAATCCATTGGTAAACAACACTTTGTACAGGAAACTAGCTAGTTGTCTTACTTATTTGACTCATACTCGACCTGGTATGTCTTATGCAGTGAGTGTGGAATCTAGACATATGGGTGAAACCCATGGAATCCATTAGAGGGTAGAAAAAATAATCTTTCACTTTGTGCAGGGAACAAGGACACATGGGCTTCACTATGTTACAAAATATGACTTAGAGTTATTTGGTTTTACTGATTCTGATTGGGAGGGTGATAACGTTGATTGAAAATGAAATCTTGGATATGATTTTTTGCTTTCATATGGGGTGATCAACTGTTCATGTAAAATTAAGATTTCCATTGCAGTGTCATCTACTGAGGGAGAATATAGCGGAGTTGTGAATGAAGCTACTCAATGTTTGTGGTTGTAGGATATAATTGGAGAGTTTCTAATTGAATCTTAGAATTCCATAGTCATATATTGTGACAACCAAAGTACCATTCAAATATCAACTGATCCAGTATATAGGTAGTCAACCAAACCCATAGAGATCCATATGCACTACATTAGAGGGCTTGTGAATGATGGAATCATTGCTCTGCTTTATTGTGCATCATCTGAGCAAGTAACAAAAATATTCATCAAGGATTTCCATGAGAAGGAAATTGGAAATATCAAATCACTGATGGGGATAGTTTATCATATGATGAATACTAATTGAAGACAATATTTCACAAAATTTTCTTCAATTCCATGTTTAAGGGAGGATTTTCCCCTTTGTCATTTTGTCTCTTTCCTTTTTTTGTATGGACAAGCAGTATGTAAAGGGTGACTAATTGTTGTTGCTAGGACCTATATATATGATATATTTCTGATATTTCACATAATTCAGGCTTAAGAGTGGGTTTTATATTAATCAAAACCTATTACCATACTTAGGATATATTATTTAATCATTTTGGTTAAATTCCTAGGTCCTACACTAGCTAGTTGACATCCACTTGGTTGCTTATGGACAAACTTGCTAAAAATGACTACAGGAGTGCTTTGGAAATATTTTGGATAAGATTTTGAAAAACCATCAGACTTTTTATTTTAGTAAGTGCACATTCATGCGTTATCCAAAATTAGATGCCTTTTCAACAGCTTTTAACGCAAAAGGTAAAGCTCGTCTTAATGCAACTAACATGTTTTTTGTACAACTCACCCTCCATATTTATCTCTTCCAAAAGAATTATTTTACCCACTTTAATTCACTTATACATTGATACAATTCATTCACCCCATATGTGACTTTCTTGACATATTTGGAAAGTGTTTTATGCACCTAGGGGGGGATTTTGACTTTTTAGTAAGCTCGCTTTTGTGATGATTCAAATAACCTCCTTATGCATTTGAATATATGATGTAGTTATATATTTGGAAAACCTATGACTTCATGAGTTTTTCTGAGATAAACTTATTCAATAGAAGTTAGTTTTATGCTCCATATAATGTCTCCAATTTGAGTGAATCTATGCATGTTTTACAAGCAATTTTGTGAGTTCAATTGATCTAAGATTGGGATACAATTTCCACACTTTCCTAAACTTGATCTCATACCAGATCTTGGGTGACACACATAGCGTGATAATTAATTGAGTTACTGTGCAGTAAGAATATTTTTTTTAACTTTTGGAGTTGCGACACAATGCCTTTGGGAAACCCCAATTTTTACGTCGACGGGGTAAATTTGACAAAAATACATGTGACAAGATTTTACTGTGATAGACAAGACTGCAATAGGAATCGAATTTCAATTTTTGGTCGACACACTTTTTATGGAATTTTAACCCGACACACTTTTACCTCGAAAGACACCCACTTCACTTCGATGGGATTTTATGGCGATAGGATTTATCTGCAAACAACTTTTGGTTGTGACCAATTCCCACTTTGACAAGACAAATTTAGGTGGAACTTTATTAAATGATATTTCTTAGTATATGTACTTATAATCTTAAAAACACTTTTTACCAACTTGTATCCTAGGATAAACCTCGACACAACTATATTGCGACAAGCTCACAATATCATATAATGAAAGTATTTAATTAAGACGTGTGTCGATCACTGTGAGGTAAAATCTCACACTTTTCCGTAGTGAAATATTTTGGGAATCTTTGTGTCTTTCACAAACGGTAAATGTAAACAAAATTGACACAAGTAAATCTGGAGAAGATGTGCGGCATAAATAAGACATGCAGTCAAGCATAAACTATGGAATTATATATTATCATGACAGAACAAAAGAACTACAGTCGTAATTACAAACTTGGAAATTTACAAGGATGTTTCACCTTTTACAGAGCTTCAACTCTCAACACATTCCAAACAAAGGAGCTTGATATTGCAAACTCTTCTAAGAGTTTTTCTTATTCTTCTCCACTACTTCACATTTTCTCGCTTCTCTTCTCCTCTATGTTTTACAATTTTATTCTTGTTCATATACAAAGAATAAAATTTTCTTCTCTTACAAGATACCAACTAACATTAAAGACTGCAATAAATATCTACCTAAAAACATAACTTCAGAAATACAATTGGACTACTTAATTATTGAGAGATGCGAACTCTTCATCATGTCAGATAGACTAGAAACGATATACTTCTACAGACTTTGTCTGTGTCGAGTGAGACGTGATGTATATCTGCAAGTAATTAATATTTCCAACAAGAATTTGAAAACATTTTCAATTCATGAGTCATTTTATCTGCAAAAATAATGTTAAAAACTCCAATAAACTATGTCAAAGAACTAGCAAACACTTTTCTAGGGTGAAGTTTGGAGGGTTAACTATTTTTCAAAACATCATATTTTTTTATTAATAGTCTTGTTAATATATGTATATGCCTATATAAGTGGCATGGCTGTCAATATATATGTAATAACATAAAATTAAACTTTCTCATTTGATTCAAGAGTATGGAGGTGAGTTTTCCTTCAATGGAGATGGTTTTCCTTTCATTTATTTTCTTCTTTATTTCTTAAATTGGCATAGTGTTGTCCCAATACAGGTCATTTCCCTTCCTTTCAATTCCTTTCCTTGACCTTTGTTCCCTTCCCTTAGAGGATCAGTCAATTTTCAATTAATTAAGGAATTAGCCAGCCAACCACCAAGCATCAACAATTTATTAGCTAAGGAATTTACCAAGCATCAACAATTTATCCGATACCAAATTTACCTAGCATCACCTATTTAATTTCATACATGCTTTCCTTTTGGTTATGAGCCTAAGAATTTAAAGTGTTAATTTTAGAAACCCATTTGTACAGTTTGAAAGTGTTCTCTTCTTGCTACCAAAGACTTGGAACTACTAATTTTGGATGATATTATTTTCATTTTTTTTATAAATTTGATAATAATCTAAAAGCAAATTTTAATGAAATTCTTCTATGTTTTATTCTTAAGCATGATTTTTTTTTTGCTATTTTCATATTGAGTTGGGTAAACCCTTGTGACCCACAAAGGCATGTGTTAATACTTGTGATTAAAAAAGGAATGCAAACAAATTTTGGTTGTGGGAGGCTCCAAATCTCACTTTGTACAGTTACAATTTTAAGTCTTGCTGCTAAAAGATTTTCACCTATCTACTTAGATTTTTTTTAAATGATTTATTTGATATATGTTAAAACATAGTAACATTTATTATTCTTGTAGATTGGTTGAAACAATTACGTTTGCATATGGACCAAAATCTCCTAAACAAGTTTTAAGTTGAAAGTGGTTTCTTCTTATCCATTTATAGCTAAAGAAAACTGAATGGCCAAAAGAAGAAAGAAAGAACCATGAACTAGTTGGTACAAATTTTGACCCTCCCCACAAAAAACACTATGAGAATTAAATTAAACCCCACGATTGTCAATTTGAATGGAAAAATGTATCACATCATTGTCTCTATATTAGTTTTTTTCAAAAGAAAAAAAAATCTTCTTGTTATTCTTATAGAGTCAAAGAAAAAGATAACAATTACATATTTATTCATGTGATCCAACTGTAACATTCAACTTTCAACTCTCAAATATATAACTTAAATACCTCTTCATACTTCCTCTACTATAACTCCACTACCATATTTAGGAAAAAAACATTCACGAACAAAACAATAGCATAAAAACAATATCCTCTAGACCTCAAGTTACAAGAGAATGTGAAACAAAAAATTCTATATCAATTATATTGATACTGAAAAAAAAATAACCAAAAACTACGAAGTTAAACCAATAATTTTAATTTTATAACTTATTATTGAGCCTTTCACAAATTCATGATAATGCATAAAACTTCCGCTTGAAGAATAATGCATTTTGACAATTGATGAGCTTCCATGTTGAAACCTCTAGAGGTATGTGATAAGGAAATCTGTTGAAATGAACTGATAAGAAATTCAACTCTCATAAACCAATGTTTAAGCTGAAGGATCTGTAAGTTGTAACTTCATTTTTCCCATTCAATTACAACTTTTGAGTCACCATAAATATAAAAATATTCAATACCATTAAGTGAAGCAAAACTTAAAATTCACCATAGACCAAGAAATTAAATAGTGGTGTTGTTTCCCTTGCCACCTCCTTTCGATAACCTGAATGATCACTATTTAACATAATAATCATACTACAACCACATTCATTATTAATGGATGCACCATCAAAAATACCAACAGATGATGAGAAATTGTGAATAGGACAATACAAATTATTTGTATTATTTTTCTTGGCCATGACTTGATATTCTTTAAAAAATGGAATTTATTTTACACAACACTAATAAAAATTTGGAAATGCATCTTCAAACATAACCTTATTTCTCATGTTCCATACATCCCAACTAATGAAAATAGGAAGCAATTTACAAATACCTTTTTCCTAATACCAGATCCTGAATTTTTACTCAAAATTGGAATCTCCCCAACTTGTGCAAACTTTTAAATCTTCACAAGACAACTTACACACATTTTTACTAAAGGAACAATGAATGAAAATATGATCTACAATATCAAAATTCGTCTTGCACAAATCACAACAACCAGGACCCATCCACCCCCTATTCATCAAATTTTTCCAAGTCAGAAGTCTATGTTTCAATAATAGCCATAAAGAAACATTTGAGATTTTGTAGAATATGCCAGCTACATAATTAAAATACCACCATTTACTTTCATAATGAAATTGAGCATTGATAAGAGTATCGTAAGCATCCTTTTCTGTGACATTTCATGATTTTTTATTCCAAACCCAAACAATTTTGTCCTCTAAATCTCCCATACTAATACCTGCACTTTTAAAAGACTTTATATAATTATCCCATAAAGAGTCCCATTTTCCAAATAACCTAATATATCTAGACTTAAACGAGTATCCAGCTTAAATATTAGGTGACCATGGCCTTTGGATTTGATTGTGAGTATTTAATCCAATTTCCTCCAAGTGTTCAAGAGTTTCAACTAGCAGCTCATAGCTCCCATTGTCACCAATATAAGGATAAATTCTTATGTAAACATTTTTACCATTCCCTATATTCCAATATGTCCACTTCCCAATCCAATAGAAAAAATTGATGAAAATGTTGAAAAAATAGTTTTTACCATAACATTTTTTATATATTCAAATTACTATGTCAAATTATATAAGTATACACTATTTTTATAAAATAAAAACAAAATGAGTTACCTATATTAAAAAACGAAATTCTTTCAGTTGTGAATGAAGAAAAAAAATTTATTCGATCAAATTCTCATTAAAGTGCATCATGGATAATACATAGAAAAATCCACTTCCATGAAATGTTTGATGTATCTTGGTGTGTGCGATGTAATATCTCTCATACCTCATTTTTTGTCACTGTAATCAAATGTGAAATGTAAGTTCATAATGTACTAGTTCTTGGTGTGGAGCTCAAGGCCAAGGCCTCTTCAATGAATGTTTTAATACTTTTATTTCTTATTCAAACCGTGCATTATCTAAAGCATGTCAACATCTCAGGTATGATG
>LPNX010412479.1:0-11815 GCA_001517045.1 Pseudotsuga menziesii | reverse complement strand
TTAAAAAAGGAATCTCTTGAATAATACATATAAAGAACCTTACATACACGAGAGGAGTATTGTGTATACATGTAATTGGAGATTATGTCGAAAAGCAGTTACATATATGGACGTATATATTATTCCCAATTTGATATATCATTTATTGAATTTCCTCTGATTGTGGAAGTAGGAAAGAGGCGTGGAGAACCATTACTTGAAGTACGACCACTAATTATGCAGGAATTAATTTCTTTCCAAGTTTTACTTTGACCTTGGAGAGACGTTGAGTATCGGGGGTTTTATTTGTACCATAATTTATAGTTGCCTACTATGGAGGCATTATGAGAGATTCATAATCAAGGGTTTTAAAATACCCATTACATGATTGCAGAAATAAATCAAGGAGGCGTTACTAATTTTAGTATTGAGAAGCATGGATTGAGGAGGGATTGATTTATTCACTCATAGCCACCGACAATGGAGGGATTAATTCACCTCACTCAGAGCCACCAATGGTGGGACGTTGCCGGATTTCATGACCTTTGATTTCGGATGAGTTGAGAGTTACCCTATTGTTTAAGATGGTTGTGAAAAGCCATGGAGAAGGGGAACGCCTAGCATGAGGAGAATGCTTACTCACTACCCACCTTCGGCCAAATTCTACATTAAGTATTGGTTTGAAGGCGAAGTCATGGCTTTCCATGGGCGTGTGGAGAGCTCCTGGTCGGTTTTAGCATGCATCTGGTAAGAAAAGCTCCTTTTTGCTATTTAGGTTTTATGAAAACGTTTTCAGTGGCTGGTAATCGAGTAGAGATAGGGAGGGCTAGGGAAAATGGCATTTAGAATCATACTCTGGGTATTTCCTTGCTAGAATGAATGCACTCTCCCAGAATTTTAAAATGTACTAGAAATTTCCCGTTTCGTAGTTACAAGTGAATTATGTTGATGCGTCCAGCCATAAAATTGTTGTTTATTTTTCATGGCATCCCCTAACTGCGTTTGATCTTTAACTGAGTTTTTTTTTTGTTATAACTTTCTCCTTATGCCTTTTTGCTGCCGATGGATGAGTGAGATCAGAGCAAGATCTAAGCTGCTTTACTTTAGTGTATTTTTTTTTTCCGTTATACATATGTTCATGTTCATATTATACTGGGCCTTGATGAAACATATCTCCAACTCCCAATGGCCAAGGAAGAAGCGAAGAAAAATAAAAAGAGGACGGCAGGTTGTCGCAGACTAAATCGAATGAAGCTTTAGAAAAAGGAAGGTATCTGTTAGAAAACATTGGAGTATTAAAAAGGATGAATATTGAAAATTGAAATGGCTAGACGTTTCGAAAACAAGAGAAAGGTATATTGAAGTGATGGGTTTTATTTTTAATTTTAAAAGCAACCAGACATACGGTATTTTTTGTGGTTGATAATTTCTGCGTGAGACAGGTTTTTCAGTCGTCGATATCACTAAAATTTCTTCTAAAGAAAAGTCTGTTTTTTTTTATGGTTGTGTGAGTCTAGTCGTGGTATTTTCCCCCACCTGCGATTTTTTTTCTTATTAAGGACTGCCCACTGAGACATGCACCTGTATTGATAAAGAATTCCCTATGAGATATGCGTTTTGTCTTATTAAAGATGCCCAGGCTGACTGCAGATTGGAAGAAACCACTGCATGTCATCTTACCTCCTGGTTTTGAACTAATCAACCCTTCCATTCAGGCACTTAGTGCAGGAAGGAAGTGAATGGGTTATGTTACCGCTCGCTCTTTTAGAAAGACATGATTGTCCTGCCCCTCTGTTTTTGTTCCACGTATTAATCTTGATATATACAAAGAAAACAAAATGAGGCATAACAGTTGAATCTTGCTGTATGTTTAGGTGCCTGTCCTGTACTTGTTAGTGCATATCTTGAGCGAGAGTGTCTTAAACAATGGGAAGGCATTATCAAGCTTAAATTGCAATATGAATAGGCATTATTATACAAACATTACTATCATAGACATAAAAGTAGCTGGAACGTCATTGATAAATCTTAAAGAAAGTTTATGTTGAAGATATTCTCGAAGCCTACGCTAAGGCCGCCTTTCACTTTAAAACTGTGCGTTTTCTCAAGCCTTCCAATTTTGCAAATTGTTGTTTATATATATATAGATATATATCTTGTAGCTAGGTGATTGGAGCTGGAAATGCCGAGGGTTTCCTTTGGTTCCATTAATGATATCTTGTTAAATGAACCTAAGACACTGGAATGGTTGCTGCATTCAGACGTTTTTGCATAGGGTCTGGGAACCAAATTTACCCTTGCTTAAGACATGTGCAGTTGGCATATTTTAGAGAATGGGACTCCTTTAGATACCTATGACTTCGTTTTGAATGTCTCCTACTTCGATTGACTTTTATGGTAGGGTAATTATGATGTACATACAATTTTTTTACCATTCCTTTGACCAGGCCTTGACAAGCATAGGAGGATTGGATGCCAAAAGATGTTAACAGGCAGAATGATACTTTTGTAACTTTGATAAATTCGTATGATAATTTGTTGTTAAGAATGAATAGTTTATAATTTCCCTTGGAAAAAGGGCTTATGAGAGGCAACAATATCTGTTGTAGAATGTAACCGCTTTAATACAATAATTGTCACACGATGTGACCATTTGGTGGATGTAGCCCAGGGATATGGGTGAACCACATACATAGTGTCTTACTTTTTATGTGGTAATGTTTGATGTTTGTGTACTAGAATTATTATTCTGTACCCTCATAACTGGATTAAATGCTTTAATGTTTGTGTACTGGAATTATTATTCTGTACCCTCATAGCTGGATTAAATGCTTTAATGTTTGTGTAGTGGAATTATTATTTTGTACCCTCATAACTGGATTAAATTCTTTAATGTTTGTGTACTGGAATTATTGTTCTGTGCCCTCATAATTTGATTGAATGCTTTAATGTTTGTGTATGTAGATTATTGATTAAATAATTGGCTTGATCACATTGGTCTAATTTGCACCCTAGCAATCGCTCAAAAGCACTATGAAGTCGAAATTCTATGCATAATAACCGATTGGGAAATTACAACAAGATGATGTAAAGTATGCTAAGGATTATGTCTTACTTACGAATTGTTTCTTTGTGGCTGGACATAAGAATATTTACCACATCTTTCATATGCTACCTCGAGGTAATTAGGGTCTATTACATCCAATTTCTATCCCTTGAGTATTTTATTCAGTTACTTACTTCCTTTAATGGTAAGGGTAAAAGTGTGATGCATGAACCGCATTAGATACAATTACCATTATGGGACGGTTACAACATGAAAGCTAAATAACATAATAATAAGTTTGGTTGGACATGTTCCATTTAACGCCATGATATTAAAAATAAATCTACCACTACCATGTTGACTCCCATATGGTAATAAAAAAACAAAACTATTTTACCCCTTTTCACACATAGCAGCATTGGGGTATGAGAGGTACGTCACAGTCATCATGGTTCCTGCAAGTGCACATTCTTCCCTTATCCATAATTAGACTATTTTTCATCAACTTTTAAGGCAAAAGGTAAAGCTAGTGTTAAGGCAACTGTGTTTTTTTGTACAACTCACCCTCCATATTTTTGTCTTCCAAAAGAAGGCATTTATCCACTTTCCTTCACTTATTAACTCATACACTTCATTCATCGCATTCATGACATTCTTGACAAATTTGGAAAGTGTTTTATGCATTTAGGGGGGTTTGACTGTTCAGTAAGCATGCTTTTGTGCTGATTTGAATAGCCTCATTATGCATTTGAATCTATGATGTAGTTATATATTTTGACAACCTATGAATTGATGAGGTTCAATCATATAAACTTATTCAATAGAAGTTTGTTCTATGTTACATATATTTCCTTCAAATTGAGTGAATCTATGCATGTTTTACAAACAATTTTGTGAGTTCGATTGATCTAAGCTTGGGATTCAATTTCCACATGGTATCATATCCTTTGTAGCTCAGTTGTTCTCCTCTTCTATTGCTTTTGCATGATCAACATCACTCCCAAGGAGCACATTATGACTATTCAAGGGCACAATGGCTGAATAAATGGATCAATGTAATGATATCATCTTGACTCCATTCAACTACTTCGAATGGAAGGCATACATAAATATTTTAATGAGGAGTAAGGGGATGTTCAGAGTGGCCATGGAAATTGACATTGATACTAATGCAGTAGCAGATAATATCATGTGGCACAATAGGAGGGATGAGGCTTATTGTCTCTTATGTCTCAGTATTTCCAGAGACCTTCTTTTCCACCTTGATGTATTGACATCACCAAATCATATATGGTAGAAGTTTAAAAATATATTTGGAAATAAAAATGAAATGAGAGTACGTCAACTTGAAAATGAGTTGATCTCACTAAGTCCAAGAATTTTTGAGTCCTTACAAGTCTATTTATCAAAGTTCAAAGCCCTTCTTTTATAGTTGAAAAATTGTTGTATCGAAAAGAAAGATGAACAACTAGTTTTGGCCATACTTTTGAACCTTGGCCCTCACTATTCAATATTTTTATCGACTCTCCATGCCTCTAACTCAACTATTCAAACCTGGAAGATGCCTTCACTGGCATATTTCATGGAATCCTTGAATCAGGAGTAAGATAAGTTGGTAATGATGGGCACCATCAAACCTTCCAAATATCAATCATTGGTTGCTGGAGATTCAAATATGGATTCCAAAGAAGATAAGAAGGATAATAAGCCTCCTGATCAAAAGGGAGACAATTCCAAGTCTCATGAGGAGTCTTCAAACTCCAAGAAGAAGAAATACCAGAGAAGAAAGGTAAAGGTGAAACGATCAAGTGGGCATACTATGGTAAGGGATTTCATCCTGATAGCTCTTACATGAAGAAAAAAATCAATATCTTGACTCAACTCCTATAAAAGAACCAAATCTCTCTTCCTGAAGGTGCAAAGAAGAAGGAAGGAGGATCAAGTTCTGAAGAAAATAAGAGAATTCATTCTCTGGTTACAAGCACTAGAAGATCTTCTTCTTTTATAATTGATTCTAGAGCTTCAAGGAACATGGTTTCAACAAGGGAGGCCTTCTCCTCTCTTGATGATTTGAATAGTCCAAATATCTTGTTGGGATATAACTTTCACACTGAAATTAAGGGAAAGGGTAGAATAGATATTAACCACGGTTCCTTCAATAATGTTTTTTATGTCCTAGGTCTTGTTGCTAATATATTTTCAATATATTAGATGACCCACAATGGATCTCCTAAGAAGGTTGTCTTTACTCTCAATGATGTTGAAATATCTGATATTTTGAATCGTGGAGTCTTGCTAAAGGCTTTGTGGATCACAGTTCGAACGTGTACAAGTTCACACATTTCATGTCCTTCTCAATCCCCTCTTCTCTCCTCACTCATGCTAATGAATCCTTTAAGCTTTGTCATGAAATGTTTATCCATATAAATTACAAATACGTTTCTATTTGTGTGAGATAGATATGGTCATAGGGCTTCCCACACGCTTCCCAAGATCAAGTTTTCCAAAGGATTCTGTTAGGATGCATTCTATGAAAACAACTACCATGAGTGAATCTTTGCACCCCTTGAACTTATTCATAGTGACATTGTTGTTCCTTTTAGTGATATTTCTATGAGTCAATACAAGTATGTCCTAACCTTCATAGATGAATTTTCCATATTCTTGTTGGGTTTACATCCTCAAGCATAAGTCATAATTTTTTGTCCTCTTCAAGAGTTTTAAGGACCTAGTTGAGAACCAGTCCAAAAGAAAACTCAAGATCCTTAGATATGATAATGATGGTGAGTATGTCATGGATGAGATTATTCAATATTTTGAATATGCAGGTATCCAAATGCAACACTCTATTCCCTAGACACCTTAGCAGAATGGTGTTGCTAAGAGGAAGAATAGATCTCTCATGGAGATGGCCACTTTCATGATGGAGTCTAAGAATTTTCCACAAATGTTTTCGGCTGAAGCTATAAAATGTGCACCCTACATCCAGAATAGGGTACCTCACAAACATCTTGATGGAATCACTCGTTTCGAATCTTGGAGTGGGAACAAGCATGATATGTCTCATTTCAGGTTTTTTGGCTTTAAAGTTTGGGCTAGAATTCCACCAGAAAAGAGGAGGGATTTGGAACCCTAAAGTCAAGAGTGCGTATTTGTTGGGTATTCTTAATATTCCAAAGGGTATTTAAGGAATCCAAGAGCATTTAGAGGGGGTAATGTTTTTTTGAGATGGAGAGGACAATCTTCTCTTGGTTCTCTGTGTGAGTTTCAAAGGGGGGGTTATTTTCGCATGAAGAGGGTTTTACAGTTTACTAGTACAAAAGGGAAAGGATGAGCTCCTGGAGGAGAGATGAGTAACTTTTAAGGTAGTGAATTACCTCTTTAGTAGCGAATATCTCAATAAAATTAATATTTCTTCTCTCTCTCTCAAATTATGAGTTCCTGTGAATGAAGAAGAAGAGGAATATCATGTTGGAGGAGGTCTAATCAAATAGTTTATTCCAGTTCTGAAAATTCTTTATATCATTAGAGGAATTTTGGGGTCTAAAATGGGCCTCCTAAGGAAAATAATAAAATAATAGTTAAAATAATAAAATAATAGTTAAAATAATAAAATAATATTGATTAATTTTGGAGGAAGAAAGAAAAAAAACTACTTTTTGTGTTCGTATTTTCGACATATCTGCCTGTGTTTTTACTCAAATTTCAATCGGGAGAGCTTGTTGGATGTGGAATTCGATTCCGCATCCAATGATTACCCACACTGCATACTTTTGATGGACCCCTCTACCACAAAAACAAGAAATACCTGAAAAAATGTGATGATGATGTCATCATCACGTTTTTTCAGGTATTTCTTGTTTTTGGGGTAGCGGGGTCCGTCAAAAGTATGCAGTGTGGGTACTTGTTGGATGCGGAATCGAATTCCGCATCCAACGAGCTCTCCCGATCGAAATTTGAGTAAAAACACAATGAGATATGTCGAAAATACGAACAAAAAAACTAGTTTTTTTAATGACAAATATGTCAATTCAACCATTATGGTTGACTTATTTTATTGAAATTCTATTGGTTCTTGAATTCTAGCTCACAAAAACTTATTTTGGCACATTTTCTTATAAGGCCCATATTAGACCCCAAATTTCCTCTAATGATTTTTTGTGTTATTTATAAAGAGAAGTTCTCTCTCCCAACCGAGAACCAAATCCATGATCCCCTTTCATCATTTGTGGATGCAACATTTTCTTTCTAATGCATGTGTTTGGTACTATGAGTATTTTAATAGGGAATAAGGAGGCAATATTAGCTGATAGAGATTCATCTCCTAGTTTTTTTTTATTTTCCTTTTCTACTAGATGGAGCACTCTCTGAGATGAGAGAGAGAGAGAGCTAGAGTTCAATTATGTAGTAGTTGGTAACAATTGAATGTTGCTTCGAGCTCAAGAGGGTGGTTCCCCCTCCTCACCTTGTTATTGGAATGGTTGTAATTGTTGTTGGTGGGTGGTATCACTCTATGAGAAATCTACCTTAGTAGTAAAGTGATATTAGTATATTAATGTATCATGTATTGAATTAATTGAAGAAAAGGTGGGGGATATGGGATATCTTCCCGAAATAAATTGACCCTTCTACTCTTGCTTTCCTTATTGATCCTATGCGATTTTGAACAACAATATATTCTATAGGAAGAAGTGGTTCTTATCTCTTATATATATGTGTGTGTTCTGGTTGTGTGAAAAAGAATGAATTTAATCCTCCTATTTTTTTTCTCTTTGAATGGCGCATTATTCGTGGGCCTTGGTATTTGTGTCTAAGAAAACCGCATTATATATATATATATGATATCACTCTTCATTGTGGAAGGAAGAGGGGTGAGTCCTTATGTAGGGATTGACCCTTTTAAATATTTAATGCTTTGGTTGTATTCAACACTCAAGGTACGTATTGATTGGATATTTAATACACTCAATCAAATACTAGGTGACGTCTTATGGAGATAAACTCCTAGTTCCTTTAGATAATGATTTGGGAATTGACCCAGTGTGTTTCATTTATAGACAATGATCTTCATTCTATGTATTTATGAGGTTGTGTATTTATTTTGTCAAAGATTAGGCCTTGCTCCTCGTATTTTCGCTCGGAGGGCGATCTCCTTGATAAATTGATCCATGAAATGTTTTCACTTTTATGTATATTATATTTTTGATAGGGGAAATTTCTTGTGGGGAATTGACCCATATTTTCCAGTTAATTGTATTAAATGAATTCATTAACTGGAAGTCAGCTTCTTATTTGAAGGTCGAGCCTATGTACTTAACCGAATCCTTTTATTTTTGTTGAAGACAAATGTGAGGTTGACTTCGTCGAGATATCTTATGATGAACTCTAATTTTCCAAGTGTCCTAGTCTATTTTTTTTCCTACCTCACGGGTGAGCTTTAGATAAAGCACCTACGGTTGGTGGATTGGGGAAGCTGCATGTTCGATCCCCAAGTCTACTAATTAAGCTATGTATTCTTTTATTATGAATTTCTAATTATTTGATTGATATGATGTTAGTACATGTTGGTAGATTGTATTTAAAAAATTATGATATAGGTGCAATTAATATGTTTATGCAATTTTGCATAAAAGCACAAGTACTATATAATAGTATGTGTTTGAAGGGATGCATATCTATGTAAGCACTAGTATTTCAGATGGTATGGAATGAATGATTATGTGAACTTCTATATCATTAAAAAGATCATAATTTTTTAATTTTCATGTTAACACTACTCAACACATAATTCAACTATAAACATGGCATTGAACTAATTGTTGTATTAGAAATGATAGGAATCATGCTCTGTCATGTACATGTTTTTATATTAGATTAAGGGTTACCTGCACCGTGAAATCAAGGAATGTTGGTTAGGATTTTTTATTGGTATTTTCATTGGTGGAGGGGAGAAATCAAATATTAATGGTGTTGGAATGATTCTTTATTGAAGGTATCATACGGGTTTCTAATCAACCATGAGTTGTAGTCTTGGTATAATATTAATCAATCTAGGCTTTCATTATTAAAAACAAATGTCTTAATGCTACGATTATACCCTTCTTAATGTTCATCACTATTCTTTAGAATATGGTTGGATGATTATATTGTTGCATAAGATCTAATATTGTTAAAATGAAAACAAGTATTTTCTATTTTGCTTTGAATAGGCATTAAATCTTATAGCAACTCTAGCATGGTTCCAAATGACTATGTTATAGTGGATAAATAACCTTTATCAACTAAGACTAAGATATGGTAATTGTAATGTTGGGACTTTTGAAAATCTTGGTTAGAAATGGTATTACATATTTTGTTTTAAAGAGAAGATTTATACCCTACAACCTAGTTAGATAGTTGAGGATATAAAATTTGCTACATGCAAGTTCACATGAAATTATAGTTGAAGTATCCAAAACAGTCCATACCTTAGAAAAACAACCTTATTAAACTTCTTTTGACAAAGGAAGGAGATTACATCATAGTACAATCTCAATTGCAATTTTTTTTTTAACGAATCGCCTCTACAAAGGGCATATCATATTTATCTGGGCTTTTAAGTGAAGTACTTTGGAATAAAATGTCACAATTTCAACTACACCAATATCATTGATGCAACATGTTAACCTTGAAATTTTGGTATGTTGCATTACATGTGGCCTAACATTAAACTTTGGAAATTATTATAGGTTGCACCTTTTGTTTGTTTCCTAAGTTTATCACTTAATGTACTTCAGATGCATAATGCTAGAACATGTTACTATTGAGCTGTGTGTGTCATTGTTAGTATGTTGTTTTATTCAAGCGTCACTTTTCAGAGCATATGGTCAACAAAAAAACATGGGTAAATGAGTATTGGTATATTTTAATTTGGAATTAATCTCAATAAAAACATATCTTTTCATTAAAAATTTAAAATCTCACAATTTCAATTACAGGTCATTAATGCAACATGTTAACCTTGAAGAATTTTGTATGTTGCATAACATGTGACTTGACATTAACCTTCAAAAAGGATTTTAGGTTCCACATTTGATTTTATTTTTAATAATTTTAGCACTTAATGTACTTCAAATGCATAATACTAGCACAAGTTATGTTTGAGTTGTATATGCCATTGTTAGTAGGTTATTTTGTTCAACCCTTAAATTTCAAAGAACATGATCAATTAAAAAAACATGGGTCAATGTGGCTATTGTTATCTTTTAATTGGAAATTAAACTCCTCAATAAAAATATATATTTTAAATGAAAATTAAGCTCTTTAATAAAAACATTATTATTGATGGGTATTATAAAACTTGATTGCTGAAGGGTTAATTTTTTACTAAAACATTGTGTGAGAGGAAAGATAAAAGTTCAATATGTCAAAAAAAAACATTAGTTGGAAGGACAAGGATGAATTGAAATCCAAAACCAAATACAACATTGACACCAATTAAGGCAAAAACAAAAAATCCTTTGGATTATCTAAAACCTAAAGGGTTCCTTTTATTTTATTGGGAATGATTATTCCTCAAACACAATATTAGTTAGATCAAATTAATCTAGCCCAATTAATTATTTTCAACTTGCATGGCTCGAAGTTTCTTCATCTGGAACAAAGATAAATGGGGTAGCTAATGTCGCAATCCATATTGATGAAAATATCAATTTGGGAGAATGGTGTTTCACCCATCATTATGTTTAGGTGGTCAGGAGGTTGATACTCACATTAAAGGAATTTGGAAGATAGTAGTAATGGAACTGCATGATTCATGTCAATAATTAATTTTGCATCCACTGAGTTGAAAGGAGTTGCATGAGGTTTCCCAGTAGAAAGCATGGAGAAAAGATGAAAAATTGTCTAAGTGTAGAAGGTCGAATGATATAAGATCAATGATTAATTGGAAGTTCACAGATCGAAACAGAAAAGAGATGTCAATAATTTTATAGCAGAGGTGTTGAGAAGAGTGTTTGTGAGGAGTTATGATAAATTTGGTATGATAACTAGTCAGATGTTAACACTTCAGAGTTGTAAGTTTCTGCATACAGGCCTCGAACCTGATGTGCTATAAGAAACATTGAGAAAAATAAAGCATGTTTGACACATAATATTAGATGCTACATGTCAATTTGTGTGTATGAAAAAATCAAGACTGTTAGTTTAATGTTCAGTCATGTACACTACCCGTCATAAATGTCAGTACATGTAAACATATCACTTGGCAAGTTAGCACAGTGACTATACAACTAGGGGGAGTTTGATCGAATGGGCCATGGGACTTCGTATGATGATATGGTACGACTTGGTAATGTTTTGAAACTCAAGGAGATGATGCAGTTAAGGATAGTGTCATAGCATTAATGTAATTAATTTCTAGGGGAGTTGGACCTTGGTAGTTGGTAGCTAGAAATTGCAGCCCACGAGTCATTTTTTTAAGCTTTGATGCTTTTCCTTATACATCACTGAGTAATCTCCTTTTTCCATTTGAGGGTGCTCTCCCTTCAATAATGTCTTCTTGTACAATCAAATAAATAAATTCTCTTTGATACAAGGATCCCAAGAACAAGATAAGATAGAAAAACGTAGCATAAGATGTATTCACAATTGCAACTACTCTTCCTTCCAAGCAAACTTATTGCTCTTAGACTCTCTAACAAATATGGTAGCTTCTTTGATGTGTCCAAATGGGAAGGGCACCTCCCCTATTTATAATTATTTTCCAAGTTACTTTTCCACTAACTAAGCTGACTTGACTAGGGTAGATTT
>LPNX010412464.1:271256-308203 GCA_001517045.1 Pseudotsuga menziesii | reverse complement strand
CCATGATATGTACCTAATCTGTAATACTCTGCTTTCAACTTTTTTACAGCTTTCATTGGATCTACACCATCATCTTCATCATCCATCTTTCTCTTCTTTCTTATTCTAGTTTCTTCATCATCACTATCACTGTCATCACTTTCAGACTCTATCATTATTTCATCATCACTATCCAAATCCATTTTATTTGCCAATTCAGTAATATGAAAATCATAAGCAACATCCGCTTGATCCTCATCTGCATGGGTATAGAGCACAAACACATGCTTATTCTCGTCACTCAAATTGTGCAAATGAATTGGGCGATGGCTATCTACAACAAAAACCTTTACATTACGACCCAACTTCAACAACCTCCTCAAATCCTTAGAGCATCCCCAATTGATCAGCAGCACAGTCAGGGCCTGGTCATCTGACTGGAGATTATGGCCTGCAACTCCATCCATGTCACCAAAGCCAGACACTGGATAGCATGAATACCTCAGGGAATCAGATGCCAGAATATGAGTGGCTATCTTTAGTGCACAAAGAGAATCAGTGTCAGTTGCTGATGGGAAAATCAATACAGGAGAAGAGGAGGAAGCATTTTCGGCATCCTTCAGGTGAGTGTAAAAGCTCTTTACACTTGACTCTCTCACCATGACTTTCTCTGAAGCTTCTGATAAATAACTGTCTTTGACTTTCTGGCATCCACCACTCTCCAAATAATTGTACCCTCAGTGCGTTCCCCAGAGACACTAGAACCCCGAAACGAAAGCACCCCACGATCTTGCTTCTAATCATACCCTTCCAAAGTATTTTTGCATGAACAATGCCTCAAAAAATCGTACTGCAAATTGCAAAATCTACTTCTTCAGTGCATCCATCTTAGGGTTTTCACAACTTCAAAGCCCCCAAACCCCAAGTCAGCGAAATAAAACTTCAGTTCATAACCTTCATCCATAACCACCAGATTCAACCAAATGGGCTCATTTTCCTTCAACATACAGGAAAAATGCCTTCGCCATTAAAGGCGAAATTCGCCAGGCCTCTTTGCAAAATCATTCTAACCGATCTGTGCAAATCTGCAAGGTGGATCTAAGCCCTTCACAGGCATTAATATCTGCAAATAGATTTAGCCTTCAGACGACTAAAATGTGCAGAGAAACCCTAAATCCTCCTCTAGCTTTCGTGAAGTGCACAGGCATCGCAGGCAGAGGACTGGTGAAGCGCACAGGCATCGCAGGCAGAGGCAGGACGAGTGAAGCGCTCGGGTGAAAATGTTGAATAAAAAATACCCCAGCATATTGGGTATTTAAATAGTTAAAAAAAAACCCTAAATACCCCTAATATACCCCCAATATATTAATTTTAAATTTTTTAATTTTAACCCCCCCAATATGAACGGACGTGATATCGTATTGGTCCTTAGGTGACGACCCCGTGGCAATTTCGCTGAGAAAACGCACGGTTATATGTGTCTCCTTAAGAAGAACACTCCATTCTTCTAGGATGACCATACCTAACACACCTTTGATAGTCTTAAGCACGCTTTGACTGATTCACTCGTGATACACCACCCAGACTATTCAAAATATTTTCTCTTGTATATTGTTGCCTCTGCTACTACCATCACCATGGTTTTAGTGCAGGACAATCTCCACGGTCAGGAGCATGTGATTTATTACGCCAGTAAGAGCCTTATTTATTTTGAAACCGGTTACTCACATGTGGAGAAGCTAGCTTTGGCCACAGTCATTACTGTGCAAAAATTTCATCACTACATTCTGCTTCGCACTACCATCGTATTGGCAGACCAGAACCCGATGTACTACATTCTGACTCGTCAAGTACTCGGGGGCAAGTACTCCCGTTGGATCGTCATCCTTCAGGAGTTCAATCTTGAGTTTGCCAAGGCTACATCAAAGAAATCCTTGGTTTTTGTCGAGCTTATATGTGACCTTCCCTATGCTACCACGGAATTTGAGCCCAGCGATTCATTTCCGAATAAATTCCTGTTCCTAATTAGCACTACTGATCCTTGGTATGGAGATTTGTTGATTTATCTCCAAACCCAGCATTTTTAGCCGCATCTACCTCGCGATGATCGTCGCCAGATTCATCACCACATGAAATACTACCTCATCTTGTATGATACCTTGTATAGACGTGGGATTGACTCCATTCTCCGATGATGACTCACTCATGAGGAGGCTGAACACGTGTTAAATGATTGCCACTCTGGAGCATGTGGCGGTCATTTATCAGGGATGGCTACAGCCCAGAAAATTCTTTGCGCTGGCTATTTCTGGCCTTCTGTCTTCAAAGACTGTCATGAGGCTATTAAGAAATTCCCACCATGCCAACATTTTTATCCCAAAAAGCGCACCCATCCTGCTCCGCTTCACCCCGTCATTTTCGTTGACCCTTTTTCCAAATGGGGGATTGACTTCATGCATTGTAAACCTACCTTAGCCGGGGGGCATGGTTATATAATCATAGCCGTGGATTATTTTACAAAATGGGCTGAGGCCATGCCTACATATGCAGAAGATGGTAAGACTACCACTCTCTTCTTGTTCAATCATACGATAGCTAGATTTGGAGTTCCGCAGTCCATCGTCACTGATCACAGATCCCATTTCCATAATCAAATGATGGATGAATTGAGTGCCAAGCTAGGTTTTCACCATGAAAACTCTACACCATATTACCGCAAGCTAATGGTCAGGTAGAGGCCATTAACAAGGTTTTGAAAACTATGCTTCATCGAATGGTTGGAGATCATAAATCCAATTGGAATCTCGTTCTTTTTTTCGCTCTTTGGGCTTATCAGACTTCTATGAAAACAGCTATTGGTTTCATGCCATTCCAACTTTCCTATGGAATCGAAGCTGTCTTACCTATCCAATGTCAAATTCCATCTTTACAACTCGTCGTCGAACTTCTCCCAGACACTTCCACAGAGGAAGCAAGATTTTTGTACTTGAATAACCTTGATGAGACTCGTAGAGATGTTGCCTTGGATAATGAGGCACATAAGAAACGCGTCAAGGCACAATACGATAAATCCGTCCAGCCTTGTCTTTTCAATGAGGGTGACCTACTTTTGACTTATGACCAGAGATATGACAAGCTAGGAAAGGGTAAGTTCGAGTCTATGTGGTATGGACCTTTCTTTATTTCCAAGGTGTTAGAGAAAGGAGCCGATGAGTTGGTAGATTATGATGGAATCCCTTTAGGGAAACCTCGCAATGGGTTGTACCTAAAAAGGTACGATGCCTAGGTCTTCTTGGATGGTATCTTGTATATATGTATATTGATTGACTTTCAGTGTGTTTCAGTATTTTCAAGATGGTTTTGAGTTTTGGTGCCCGCATCTGTTTATACCATGTTTTGGTCATGCAGATGGCTTTCTACGGCTTCGATGATGGTGCTTGCCATCACACCTTAAATCTAGCCTCGGCTGCTTGGGTTCTCTATTCCCCAGCTAAATATTTGGTCAGTTCAGGAGCGGTTTGCTTAGGTCCCGCTACTAATAACATCGCCGAGTATGAAGCAGTCATCAGTCTTCTGACTGAAGCTGCCTCCCAAGCTGTCCGTGATCTAGTATTCTTGATGGACTCTTAGCTTGTGGTTTGTCATTTAAACCATATCTACACCATTGGGAACCTGGTGCTCCTCCACCTCTTCTGGAGGGTACGTTTATTAGAAAGATCATTTGGAACCATTACATATAGGCATATCCCTAGGGAACATAATGTAGTTGTTGATTCATTGGCTAATTACATCCTAGATTGGCATATTTCCCATTCATGATGTTAATCAAACATGGTACATCATAAATAAACATTTAAAGACACATAGAACTCATAGAAAATGCATCCATCCATTTGAAACATATAAACATCATGTAGAAGTCTGTATATATATATATATACAAAAATATTACAAAAAATAGGTTTCGAGACCTCTTCTGAAGCACATAGGATTTCAGGCAAAATCATCATACAAAATCCTGAAGCTATCAGCTTTCAGTATATATGTCTCATCTAGTGGTGCTCGTGATAGCACATCACTACTCGAGCCACCCTACGAAGTAGCCTGCTGAATCGCCCTGGTACTCCCACCATAGATCTTCGATATCTAGTTGGGAGATCATCTATGTCAGCATCTGGGATGTCAAGAGTCAACCTCTCAAGGTTCTCCTCCAGATCCTTGGTGATATCATCACCCTATGGCACAAAGCGAGCTCTAGCTCACCTGTCGAATGGAGATACTCCTCCAGGCCTCGCTGCTCCAACATCTGCATGAAGACAAACGGGTCTCGTCACTTATCATAAAAAAAATATAAAACATAAAAACATTTTTCATCTTTAGGGTTTCTTGTTTCTTACCAATGTCTCCCCACTGCCCTCCAGGCGGAAGTGGTAGGTCAGGATCACCTGTAAAATCTGTGCCCGCATAGGCATAGTCCTCGACCATGAGCATCTGATCCTGCAGCCATCTGAAGAACGTGTCACCGAACTTCACTCTGCCCCTACCCACTCCTGTGCAAGCCATGACTTGGATCCACCTCAGCATGCGGGGGTCCCGTGCTCTCAGAATCCGAAAAGTCACCTAGGGCCTCATCTGGGGGACCCACTCGAAGAAGAAACAAGCTAAGATGGAAGCAAAGCTGAATTGCTTCAGCTCTCCCTACCGACATTTATTCAGCTGATCCTTGAAGATTGGAAGCAATGCTTCCGCCCAGTTGAACACCATAGGTGCAATTTCCTCTAGGGCATGTAGCATATGTTCCCTAGAATCCTGATGTACACCCTAGCTCCTGGCCACCCTTTGCATGGTGAATAGAACGATCCGTAGATCCTTTTCTGTCACTGCCCTGATGGGGATTTTCTTCCCCGATGTACCTATACCTGGTGCACAGTGTCAATCTATGAGCTCTCTGGTGGTAATGTCCCCGCCACGGGAACCTGTCAGTGAGATAGGGGCAACCCATCTCGATAGGCCAGTTAGGTCGAAGTAGATGTCCTCTACCTCCACTGTAAGTATATGTGCCCCCACCTCGAAATACTGTTGTTCTGGGTTCCACATTCTCAGTATGTGCTCCAGTAGTCTCTCATGGGGCATCATGTTTGGTGTCGGGAAGAACTTTATAAGTCCATAGTTCTAGAGTGCAGCAATACACACCGGATTCCTTTCAGCAGTGGAATCCTCGTCATCATGAGTTCTTTCCTTCCATATCACCATATTTTGGAAGCCTAGACCTGCCAAAACAACAATGATATACATCAATATCATCCTTAAATCATTATAAATCAAAAGAATGAGCTAGTTTTGTATATATCATTAGTTAAATTTCTCCATGACCGGCACTGCATGTGCCCCATAGGAGATAGGTGGTGGCACCGCCTGTTCACCTTGTCTTCGGCGCGGTTCTCGGGAAGCATCACCTATCCCGCAAGGGGTAGCTGCAGTGCCCGCAAATAGGATTTTAGAGCTTTCCAAATAGGCCTAAAACCCCATCAAATCCCAAAATGAAAGCTATGAAATGAAATAAGAAGGTCTTAGCTCTTACCTGCAACTGACGAGACTGAAAACGGATGGTGGAAACTCCCGGTATCAGCTGTGGAAGATATGGCTAAAAAATGCTCCAAGTGCTCTCTGCCAAGAGGTAAATAGTGAAATGTTTGGTTTTTTACTATTTACTTGTCTTATATAGACATTTTTTGGGTCTGACTTAGTATAGTTTTGATATTACATAATGTTCTGGTCAAAATCTACTTGTCATAATCCCGTAATGTTGATTTTGGATGCATTTAACACTTGTTTATGAGTCATCTGCAGGTTGATTTTAGTAAAAAGATTTGGAAAGTTTGTTTATGGCTTTTTCGTACTTTCACAAAATGGAAAAGGTCGTTGAGCGTTTATTAGGACACTTTGTCATGCTCATTAAAATCTAGTATCAAAGTTCCGATTCTAGTTCAAGTTTCTTTCTAGGATCGTAAAATACAATATTGTGTAAAGAAACATTATGGAGTCTTCTTTTCACATCTTCTTTCAGACTCCTTAAACATGAAAAGATAGTCGATTCCATTTCCAAATATTTCCAAGCTCGTAAAAAGTGACATTGTGTAAAGAAACTTCATGGAGTTCTCTTTAAACCCTTTTCAGACTCCCTAAATATGAAAAGATCATCAAGCGATCTTGTCTTCTTCACGCTCGTTAAAGTATTTGAAGAGTCGTCTATCCTATGGTAGGTTATCTCTTTCTCGGTTCGGACAGTACTATTTACAAGAAAGGAACGCTCTAGCCAATCATGACTGGAAGAGTTCTCTAAGGTATGATTTTATACTTTTTCCGGCCTTAGAGACTAAATTATACGAAAAAGGACCCCCATGGAGTCTTCTTCCGTATTCGTTCAGACTCTCTAAACATGAACGATACCGAGTTTTCTTTCAGTGGACTCATTAAATTAAACATTGAGAGACCTGTTTTGGGAGCAAACCCATCCTCTCTCAGGTTTGTAAAATGTATGAGACTGGACTTGTCTTCTGACAAGCTATATCGAGTATTCGTTACCCTATTTGAACTCGTAAAACCGAAAAGAGGCACTCATCGATCATGATGGGGGAAATGGGAAAGGGAATCATTTTGCAAATAATGGAAGGTCTTTGTCATTACCTTTGAACATGGCACTTGTCTGCACAATCATGTCAGTCAATTGGGTATTCAGCTGATCTCCATGATGATCCACTTTCATGAGTCATGTCAATCCTTTGAGTCTTTCAAAAGAATGCATTGTCCACTGTCGCATTGTGTATCTGTCCTGTCTAGTCATGATGCCAAGTCATTTTGTCGTGCCGCCCAATGTTCAAAGGGAATCCGAAGAATTCTTACCTCTGCAATATACACAGCCTTTGTGTCAGTATCTTTGAGTCAGTCATATGGTTACTATGTTCACATCATTCCAGAACTATGTTTCGAGTTTCGTGTCGTCGATGTGGGACTCATCATGGCCCTCCTTCGACGAGACTATTCCTGTCGACATCAGCTCATCATCTGAGAAATAGTATTAGAAACAATATTTAGTACCTTGATATTTGTATGCCTTAATGACAGGCTCTCGACATTGGTTCACAACATTGACCTTTGATCGATAGAATCGACTGGGTGTTCGACATCAGGACATCTATTCGCACTCAGTAGATTGTACTAGGGTACCTTGGGAATCATTGACATTAATGGTGATATCCCTCGCACTTGTTAATGGTTCACATCATTGGCCGGTAATCAAGTGGTTTCTACCATGTTCGAATTCAGATCATTGTAATCACATGGATAGAATCGTACTTTGTGGAAGACGAGATGAAGACCCTGGGTATCTGTTTAAAAGCGCTCATTTCTTTTCCCTGAGTTGCGATGGAGTTTTGTATATCTAGCATGGATCCACATTTGTATGGTCATGGCTATGCTCAAATTTGCGTCTGTATGACATAGATCTACATTGTATGTATGGTAGCTATGTCCAAGTTTGTTAGTCCTCTATCACATGGATCTATGCTGTATTCTAGTAGCCATGCTTGTTTATTCCACTCATGGATCTGCCTTGTATTCGTCTGCAGCTATGAGTTTGGTTACTTGTGTCTATGAGTCAACATACTGATGGACTACAAATGTCTACTTGACTGCATGCTCCGATCGAGCCAACATTTTCATCTCCTGGCAACGACTTGTTATCAAAGCTCTCGTTTATCGTATCACTCAAAGACTCATGCTTTGGGGGGAATCCTATTATACCAAAATCCTCTCACCATCATGTGATAAGACCTTTGACATACCTTCTTGCCCTGAAATCCCAGCTTCTGGAGTGAAGACTAAATGGTTTCTTATCAGTCTATCATACAAATTCCCAGCACTTCTCATGCTCCCTTATCCAGGAGTGGTACCCCTGTTCACACCGCTTTTCATCGGTTGTCCACAGGCGGTGCCACCGCCTGTCACCCTTAGTACATAGGCAGTTATTACCAGAACCACTCTGTCAAAGAAGGAAAAGTGCGGTAACCTAGGTAAAAGGGTAAAAAGAGAAGCTTCTCGAGGCTTCTAGATGATAAGCCTCGAGATATCTCTTGTCCCTACTACTATGGGTTGGTTGAGCTCGACATCCCTCATCCTAGGATCTTAGAGGCCACCTCACCCACTAATTTCTCAACCATCTCTATCCATTAAATCCCTATATATATGATCTCATATCCATGGTTGAGGGGAGAACATTGAAGATATTGTTATGTTGTTGGACTGATTCTTGGCCCAAGATCATTTGGAGAGAGCATAGAGAGCTAGAGTCGGAGCTTTTGGGGATGAAGAGTTGGTTTCATGGAGATGCATGTCAACACTAAGACTTGGTTGTAAACTTCTTCATATTTCTAATGCAAGTTGATTTTCTGTCCCATATATATTGTTGATGTTTGATTTCAGACATATATTGCTAGATTCCTTAGTCACTAGCATAGATTAGTAGATCATATTCTGGTTGCTTTGATCTATTTCGTGTTGAACTATTTTCCAGGTACACAAGTGAACTATCAAGGCCTTGTATTCTAGATATCTACGGCATCTAGGGGGAGTTATCAACCTCTGTGATCTATTTGTTCTGGATCTGAACCATTCAGACCAGCGGAACACCTTGCTATCCATAGGAGGTGAAATATTCCGATCAACAATTTTTGTTTTCTTTCTGAGCCGACTTCAAGGGATGGATTTAACAAGTTAAGTAATTTTTAATTTGATATTTAATAGTCACACAAACCCTTCCTTCAAGGGTCAAACCTTACCAAATAATTTCATGCATTTCTTTATCATTATTCTTTTGCCACATCATCAACACCAAGGATGTAATAGGTGTCCAAGTGCCCAATCATCATCATATGCGTCTGGGTGCCTTCATCTTCCTTTTTCCCTAGGGTCATACCCAAGGGTTCCAAGACCCAAAATTCCCACATCATCTACATTTCTTCAAGCCCATTAAACCATATAGTGTGTGGGTCAAAAGGCTTCTTCAAGGCCTTCTTTATCCAGCCAAGGGCATCCACAATATGTCAAAGTCCATACAAGGTCATCAATGACCACATCATATTCATTGAGAGTACTAGGACCATTAAGCCATCAAATGTGGGTCAAAAAACCTCAAGTGACTTCTTTAAGAGCTTCTTAATCAAGCAAGGGTCTTCATTGGTTTCTTCAACCACCTCAACCACACCAGGAGACCCCCAAGATTCAATATCCATCATGGCATTACCTGTGGGGTTTCCAAACCTTCTCCTAGGGTACCATGACACCATAATAGCATGAATGACCATAGAATGGGTCATTAATGATTCTCCAACACATCTAAGGCTTCTCCATAGTTTGCAAGGGCTTCAGGACCATCTCCAGGGTCTTCAATGCCATCAGCAGGGTGGTGGCTTCAAGATCCAAGCTTGTGGGTACAGGGACCTTGTCAACTGGGTACAAGGTGCTTCAAGGAACAAACCCACTCAGTAAGGGGTCCAAAGCACTGCAGGTGGGACTTGGTGGCATCAATGACATCCTGTGGGGCCACTGTAAGTCCATGTTTGCATCAATGACAATTTCATCAACACATGTTACTTCTTTCAAAGCATCCATCATTTTCCCATTAAGTCCATCGTCCAATAATGAACTCATGGAGTTCCTAAAGTCATTAACAGACTTCAAGAGTGGCTTGCCGTATGGCAGCCATCTTCACTTGTGCACTGATCCTTAATTTCATTTAGATTTAGCACATTGTTTTTCTTCATCCACACTTGCTTCTTGGAATCTATCTTTTCATCATTTTCTCCATTGTCCTTGTTGGTTTTCTTAGCTTAGCTATATTTTAGTCTTCTCATGGAATTCCAACAATTTTGAGCTTTGTGCCCAAATCGGTTGCATTACCAGCACCAAGCTGAGCTGGTGAAACTTTCATCACTTCTTTGATCAACTTCTTTTCTCCATCCTTGAGAATATCCTTGACTATAGGTTCTTCTCTTTTTATCTTCAAAATTTTATGAATTTTTCTTCTTCCAAGGTTCACAGGTTCTTCTTGGTGAAGTGTATGAAGAACTCCTTCTTGGTTGACTTCTTTGCATGTCCAGGATCTAACCGAGTTGCTTTGTCTTATAATATTTTTCCTTCCATCTATACAATCCATTGCCTTGTGTCCAAACTTAGAACAAGAAAAATAATAGCCATTAAATTCATACCTTGGACGTTGTTTCCATCTTGGAATTGATTCTTTGCTTTGAGGATTGGCCCTAGCTCCTTGATGTAACAACCAACATCTTTGGTGTCTTGTGCATGTGCATGAACAGCCTTGCTGGATTCAGCTTCAGGAGTTCCGGGGGACCACAAAACTTCTTTTAATTTGTCTTCTTCCTTCTTAAACCCAAGGCCAGACTTGTCATAGGAAATCCTTTGACACTTTAGAATTCCATCTAGGATGACTGAACTTTCATTGAACTTCACATGATCTTTTGACTTCTCAATTTTCTTTCTAATACCGACAATTTCCATTTCAAGTCTCTAATTTTATTTTTATTTTTCTTCCAGTTGAAGCTTCATAACATATTCTATTCTTTTAGCTTCTTCCAACTAGATCTTTAGATCAGTATTAGCCCATTATCCCATCTCGCTTCTTCAAGTTCTTTAGGATCTACACCAATCTCTTGTTTCTCTTTTTCTAATCCAATCTTTAATTCCTTGATTTCATCATTTTGATCTTGCGGCTTATCTTGCAAGTATTTTTTTCATGAGTTTTAACTTCATTAGCAAAGCTTTTGTCTCCTCTTTGTATTTTTCAAATGACGTCAAAATTTTATTCTTGAGTCTTGGATTTAATCTAAGATCAATATCTAACAAAGTGCTTGTAAATGCATTATTTTCATTCAACAGAACTTCATCTTCATCTTCTATAATAACAACCTCATCATCATTACATTTAGAATCAGACTCTAAAACTTAAGTCATCATTTCACATTCAATTCAACATCATATTCATCAATAGACTATGCTTCAATAATCAATTCATTCATCAAATAAAACACATAATCATCAACACATTACACAGGATACATGAGATATAATATTGTAATATTTTTGTATTTCAAACGGCTGCGACCGTGAGACAATTCAACACCTATTGAAACAAAGAGCCCAACTCCTTATCTAGGACCCTACCTAGTTTTTCTTAGATCCTACTAATAAAACATGTACAAGACCCATTTTTTATTACAAGTACATATTTATCACATTACATCATCAAAAACATCACAATCACATCACCGTCATTCTGCCCATAATTATTTCATCATAGATATGTTCACATCATCCTTCTGTCATTTCAATCAAGTCATTGTCTAGTTGCTTTTGTTGTGTCTATCACTGATGCCCCTATCCAAGTTAATCAATCATTGTACAAATCACAATCATGTCAATATTCAACTCTGTCACAACATGTCATTAGTATGTCCTTACTATCACATCATCATCCTGTCTTCTGCTAAAGGTATCACTGCCACCTCATCACTGTCATCTCTTATCACTGGTCATCTCACCACCCACTTTAGAGGCTATCACTGTCAAGTCAACTCAAGTGTCTCTATCAAGTTAATCCATTGTCATTGTCTTCAATCCATCTGATTGACATACTTTATTTCTACCTTTTATGATATCTTATAACTCGAGCTACAGAGATTCAATACTAAGGTGGCCTTCAGATGCCCAAACTTAGATCTGTTAGCTTTTCATTGCTAAAACACACTTTCAAATTGATGCCTGTATACTAAGATATATCTCTGAGGTTGTTCTTCTTTCTCTAAGAGCTTAGAGATGTTACACCTTCAAATTCCTTCAAAGTCATTCAGTCCATAGTCATACTGTAGCTACCTATGTCCAGAAGAATATCGTAGAGAGACTTGTAGCAGTTTGAAGTTATGTTCTATTTTGTCCTGCGATTAGCTACATCAACTATGGCTTTCATTCTTCAAGAGCTTGCATGTATTAGAAATATTTAGACATGTGAGATATGACTAAGATTGAACCATCAAATTTTAGCAAATATGCAAGAGTATACACTTGGTTCAACCTTCCTCCCAGTATCTTTGGCTTCCTTCACATGGATCAGGCCTTTTGGCACTGAGGTCACCCGAAATCAGAGAGAGAGAAACTCTTTAAAAACTTGACTAAATTCTTACTTGTGGCTATCATAGTCCACTGTAAAAAATTCACAATGCTACTGCAATCTCGGGTCTGTATATGGAAAAATTCGGGACTGCTGCAAAAATAATGCGTTGACTACTCCTACTACTACCTCAGTCTACCATCCAAAAATCACAGTGCATGATGCCTCAATCATAATAGTGAAGTTCAATCTCTATCACAACATACCTAGAAGAAAATTGTAACACTGAAAATTTGGTTTCTCTGATGTTGTTTTCTTAGGTCTTCTGCCTCACCAAAAAAATGCAGTCTGCTGCTATAAATCCGAAAATCCTCAGAGCTTTGTCCAAAATATTCTAATAAAAATGAGGACGTTTGATAGGTTATTTATATACATTTTCCTTCAATTTATCAAAGCCGACCTGTCATAAAAATATTTTTATTTTTATTTAAATTGGATTTTAAGCCGACATACTTAGGGATAGTTTATGTTTATACTAGGGCTGACTTCACTATAGATATATGTGGATTTGTTCATGTTTTTAATTTGAGTTTGACTTAATTATATTTGGGATTTGATTCTTGTTTTAAAGTGTGTTAACTCTATAATCCAATGGCCATCTTACCATAGCCATATTGTTCATAATCATTAGTAGGCTTCCATATCCCAGACTTTCAAAGTCTCTTTCAAGGTGTCATTTGGCCATTGATCACATGTCTTTTTATGGACTTCGAACCCATGTCAATTAAACATATCAAGGTATGTAATGACTTCACCAAACAATCAAATTACCACTAAATAGGTCATTTGTACATTCATGACATTCATGGCTTCCAATGCCCAAGCTACCATTTGTCACTCTTTTCCATGTCATCAATTCTTCCATGCTTTCCTACACTTGTCATACTTATCATGCTTGTCCTTGACTTCAACTCATTGTCCTTTGTCATTAATGTATTTTCATCAATGACAACCATATTCATCAATATCCCCCTTTGCTATTGATGGAAACCAATATTTCTCTCCCCCTTTGACATTAATGACAACAAAGAAATCATCCATTAAAGGATTCACAATGCCAAAAAAAATATATCCTTGAAATTATATGCTGAGTATTTCATCACATGCCATCTTAAGATTTTATAGACACTCCCCCTTTCATTGTGCTAGTTATGATCCTTTGAGATCATCCTTGCCATCTTCAATTATGAAAAATATTTCTATTATTGTAACTGAACCTTTGACCTTTTGTTGAGCATGTTGCTCCCCCTATCAATCAGCTATCAACCAATATCTTTCAAAGTAGAAATCTGACATAGACTCTCCATGTCAAGTAGACTTGCCTAAATCTGGTTGAATAGTATTTTCTTCAAAAATATACTTTTTGCTAGGATTTCTCGATATTCACACATACTATCCATACTCCTGTCATTTCTTATCTTATTATTGAATCATCCAATGGTCTAGTCCTTCAATTTTTTCCTCCAAATTACATACTGCCATGTTACCTGATTTCAAATTCTTAAGCTTCATTGTGGATTGTACTTTTGTGCTTTTAATCGTGCTTGAAGAATGATGCTTCTGATGTTAATTGCCATAACCAGAAATGGTAAAATACTATACTACTGCTTCTATTTGACTTTCAGATCTTCCTATCTTACTGTGTCACATAATTCCTTGTTTATACAATTACAAAAATTTCTAGCCAAACATATCCATAATCTGAATGCATTAATAAATTCATAAAAGGTAATGCATCCATCAAGTACACTTCTTCGATAATCACTAGGTTGTAAGCTTACAATACTCCCCCTATCAGCATGTCGAATTGCACTAAACTTGTCTTACCAAAATTGATCCCTGCCTTCTATTCGTTTTCCTTGTACAAACATGATCCTAGGACCTGTTACTTCTTTTGGAGCATCCATGATTTTCTCATTGAATCCATCCTCCAATAATGAACTCATGGAGTTCTTACAGTCATTAATAGACTTCAAGAGTGGATTGTCGTATGGAAACCATCTTCACTTGTGCACTGATCCTTAATTTCATTTAGATTTAGCACATTGTTTTTCTTCATCCACACTTGCTTCTTGGCATCTATCTTTTCATCATTTTCTCCATTGTCCTTTCTAGTTTTCTTAGTTGAGCTATATGTTAGTCTTCTCATGGCATTCCAACAATTTTTAGCTTTGTGCCCAAATCGGTTGCATGACCAGCACTTAGATGAGTTGGTGAAACTTCCATCACTTCTTTGATCAACTTCTTTTCTCCATCCTTGAGAATGTCCTTTCCTGTAGGTTCTTGTCTTTTGATCTTCAAAATTTTCTGAGTTTGTCTTCTTCCAGGTTCACCAGCTCTTCTTGCTGTAGTGTATGAAGAACTTCTTCTTGGTTGACTTCTTTTACTAGCACATTCTTGGGATTTGTTTCCAAACCCACTACACATGTATCATCTTAAAGTATGACATATAGCAGCAATATGTCCTTCTTAGTTGCATGTCCAGCATCTTACCGAATTGATTTGTCTTCTAATATTTTTCCTTCCATATACACAATCCATTGCCTTGTGTCCAAAGTTAGAACAAGAAAAATAATAGCCATTAAATTCATACCATGGACCTTGTTTCCATCTTGGAATTGATTCTTTGCTTTGAGGATTGGCCCTAGCTCCTTGATGTAAAAACCAACATCTTTGTTGTCATGTGCATGTGCATGAATAGCCTTGTTGGATTTAGCTTCAGGAGTTCTTTGGGACCACAAGACTTATTTCAATTTGTCTTCTTCCTTCTTAAACCCAAGGCCAGAGTTGTCAAAGGAAATCCTTTGACACTTTATAATTTCATCCAGGATGACTGAACTTTCATTGAACTTCACATGATCTTTTGACTTCTCAATTTTCTTTCTAAGACCGACAATTTCCATTTCAAGTCTCTGATTTTCTTTTTTCATTTTTTTCCAGCTTAATCTTCATAACATCTTCTATTATTTTAGCTTCCTCCAACTAGATCTTTAGATCAGTATTATCCCATATCGCTTATTCAAGTTCTTTAGGATCTACACCAATCTCTTCTTGCTCTTTTGCTAATCCAATCTTTAATTCCTTGATTTCATCATTTTGATCTTGCAGCTTATCTTGCAAGTCTTTGTTCATGAGTTTTAACTTCATTAGAAAATATTTTCTCTCCTCTTTGAATTTTTCAAATGACCTCGAAATTTTGTTCTTGAGTCTTGGATTGAATCTAAGATCAATATCTAACAAATTGCTTGTAAATGCATTATTTTCTTTCAACGGAACTTCATCTTCATCTTCTGTAAGAACAACTTCATCATCATTACATTTATAATTATCATCCAATGAAGAGTACTTACCTTCACTTGTATCTGAAGCTTGTACTTGATTTTCTTCTTTCTTTTCATCCTTGACTTCTGATTCATTTTCATTGTCTTGACTCCTCCTTTGGTGTTATTATTCCATCTTGAACCAGTGATCCTTGGCTGAAGTGTACTTTCCAATGTTTTCTTTGATAGGGCTTGAGAGTACGTCCTTCAAAAAATTCAATGCAGCTTTATTGTCTTTCTCAACTGCTGCCTTTGTCTTCCTTCTGGGCTAGTTAGGTGGATTAACCACTATTTCCCAAACACCGAATTGCTTCAAGTAACTTTTCATTTTACTTCTCCATTCAAAATAATCTGATTTCTCCAAGACTGGAACTTCATGGTCAATGAGCTTTGTTAATCCTTCCATATTGTGTCCCCAAATCCCTTCAAGCTTGTTAGGATTATGTTGAAGGCCCCGCTGTGATACCAATTGTTAAACACAATGTCTCACTAAGAGGGGGGGTGAATCGGTGAGCTTGGACTTACTTCAAATTTTAGCTTCTTCAAACTCTAAAACTTAAGTCATCATTTTAGATTGAATTCAACATCATATTTATCAATAGACTATGCTTCAATAATCAATTCAATCATCAAATAAAACACATAATCATCAACACATTCCACAGGAGACACGAGATATAATATTGTAATCTTTTTGTATTTCAAACGGCTACTACCATGAGGCAATTCAGAACCTATTGAAATAAAGATCCCAACTCCTTATCTAGGACCCTGCCTAGTTTTTCTTAGATCCTAGTAAGAAAACATGTACAAGACCCAGCTTGTATTACAAGTACATATTTTCCACGTTACATTATCAAAAACATTAGAATGACATCAACCTCATTCTGCCCATAATTATTTCATCATAGATCTGTTCACATCTTCCTTCTGTCATTTCAATCAAGTCACTGTCTAGTTGCTTCTATTGTGTCTATCACTAATGCCACTGTCCAAGTCAATCAATCACTGTACAAATCACTATCATTTCAATATTAAACTCTACCAATTTTTCAACTTTGTCACAACATGTCATCAGTATGTCCTTATTATCACATCATCATCATGTCTTCTGCTAAAGGTATCACTTCCACCTTATAATTATCATCTCTTATCATTGGTCATGTCACCACCCACTTCATAGGTTGTCAGTGTCAAGTCAACTCAATTGTCTCTATCAAGTTCATCCACTGTAATTGTCTTCAATCCATCTAATTGACATACTTTGTTTCTACATTTTATTATATCTTGTAACTCGGGCTACAGAGCTTCAATACTAAGGTGGCCTTCAGATGCCCAAACTTAGATCTGTTATCTTTTCAGTGCTAAAACACACTTTCAACTTGATGCTTGTATACATATATATATCTATGAGGTTGTTCTTTTTTCTCTAAGAGATCAGAGATGTTACACCTTCATATTCCTTCAAAGTCAGTCAGTCCATAGTCATATTGTAGCTACCTATGTCCAGAAGAAGATCGTAGAGAGACTTGTTGCAGTTTGAATTTATGTTCTATTGGGTCATGTGATTACCTCCATCAATTGTGTCTTTCATTATTCAATAGATTCTATGTATTAGAAATATTTAGACATTTTATACGTGACTGAGATTAAACCATCAAATTTTAGCAAATATGCAAGAGTATACACTTGGTTCAAACTTCTTCCCAGTATCTTTGGCTTCCTTCACATGGATCAAACCTTTTGGAACTAAGGTCACCCGAAATCAGAGAGAGAGAAACTCTTTAAAAAATTGACTAAAAACTTACTTTTGGATGTCACAATCCACTGTAAAAAATTCACAATGCTACTGCAATCTCGGATCTGTATATGGAAAAAATTGGGACTACTCCAATTAAATATGACTACTGCAAAAATAATTCATTGACTACTCCTACTGCTACCTCAGTCAACCATCTGAAAATCATAGTACATGATGCCTCAATTATACCAGCGAAGGTCAATCTCTGTCACAACATACCCAGAAGAAAATTGTAGCACTGAAAATTTGGGTATGCAACTTTTACTCTCCTGTTGTTTTCTTAGGTCTGCTGCCTCACCAAAAAAATGCAGTCTGCTGCTATAAATCCGAAAATCCTCAGAGCTCTGTCCAAAATATTCTAATAAAAATGAGGATGTTTGATAGGTTATTTATATACATTTTCCTTCAATTTATCAGAGCCGACCTTTCATAAAAATATTTTTATTTTTATTTAAATTGGATTTTAAGCTAACATACTTGGAGATAGTTTATGTTTATACTAGGGCCGACTTCACTACAGATATATGTGGATTTTTTCATGTTTTTATTTTGATTTTGAATTCAATATATTTGGGATTTGATTCTTGTTTTCAAGTGTGTTAATTCTATACTCCAATGGCCATCTTAGCATAGCCAAATTGTTCATAATCATTAGCAGTCTTCCATGTGCCAGACTTTCAAAGCCTCTTTCAATGTGTCATTTTGTCGTTGATCACGTCTTTCTATGGACTTCAAACCCATGTCAATTAAACGTATCAAGGTATGTAATGACTTCATCAAACAAACAAATGATCACTAAATGGGTCATTTTTGCATTCATGTCATTCATAGCTTCCAATGCCCAAGATACCATTTGTCACTCTTTTCCATGTCATCAATTCTTCCATGCTTTCCTACACTTGTCATACTTGTCATGCTTGTCCTTGACTTCAACTCATTGTCTTTGTCATTAATGTATTGTCATGAATGACAACCATATTCATCAATCTCCCCGTTTGTCATTGATGGAAACCAATGTTTATCTCCCCCTTTGACATTAATGACAACAGAGCAATTAGCCATTAAAGGCTTCACAATTCCAAAAAAAAATATATCCTTGAAATTATATGTTGAGTCTTTCATCACGTGCCATCTTCAGATTTTATAGACACTCCCCTTTTCACTATGTTTGGTGTGATCCTTTGAGATCATCCTTGCCATCTTCGATTATGAAAAATATTTCTATTATTATAACCAAACCTTTGACCTTTTGTTGAGCATGTTTCTCCCTCTATCAATCAAATATCAACCAATATATTTCAAAGTAGAAATCTGACATAGACTCTCTCTGTCAAGTAGACTTGCCTAAATCTGGTTGAATAGTATTTTCTTCAAAAATGTACTTCTGCTCGGCTTTCTAGATATTCACACATACTATACATACTACTGTCATTTCTTATCTGATTACTAAATCATCCAGTGATCTAGTCCTTCAATTTTTTCCTCCAAATTACATACTTCCATATTAGCTAAGTTCAGATTCTTAAGCTTCATTGTGGATTGTACTTTTGTGCTTTCAATCAAGCTTGAAGAATGATGCTTTTGATGTTAATTTCCATAACCATAAATGGTAAAATCCTGTACTATTGCTGCTATTTGACTTTTGGATCTTCCTATCTTACTGTGTCACATGATTCCTTGTTTATACAATCACAAAAATTTGTTGCCAAACATATCAATAATCTGAATGCATTAATAAATTCATAAAAGGTAGGCATGCATCAAGAACACTTATTCAAGAATCACTAGGTTGTAAGCTAAAAATACTCCCCCTATCAGCATGTCGAATTGCACTAAACGTGTCTTACCAAACTTGATCCCTGCCTTCCATTAGTTTTCCTTGTACAAACATGATCCTAGGACATGTTACTTGTAACACCCCGGTTTTGACCCCATGGTATTAAATTGCATATGATGTAAATATTCTATTAAATCATGGTGTGGAGCTCAAGGAAAATGCCCCACCATGGATTTAGTGTTTTATGTTTTGGCAATTAAAATCGATGCCGATGGTTTACATGCTAGCCAGGCACAATAGGTTTTGTGACATCATGTAAAATGCAAATTGATAAAGAAATACCACAACTATCTATGTGCCGCAACGTTAAAGAGATGGGGGCATGATTTCACAATGAATAGGGAGGGGGAAATAATCAAACCCTTTGGTCCAATGGGGAAAAACCAAATGTCAATGGAAAACCCATAAGTTGTCAACTACCCTTTTTGTCTTTTGTGCCCAGTCATCTCTAAGTTGGTTGAGGAAGTTATTTCCTTGGGATGGGAAAGGTACGGAGGTCAATTTCGAATTGGCAAGACCACCCATTTTTGGAAAGTGTGGTTTTGACTTGTGGGGCAAGTAAAAGCTTGGGAATGTGTGCCCAAGCCATTATGCACCCATGTCTTTCATTCCTCACCCATCCTCATGGAGGTTTGGCTCCCTCATGTAGCTGAAGCTTATTGAGCTCTCCCCCTCACGAGTTGATGTCGTTTCTTCACTTCTCCATGCCCAAAATTTTTTTTCTGTGTTACTAAGCGAATGGGAAGAAAGGAGCCATGATTTGGGTGTGTATGGAGGCTAGTTTTTCCATTGTGAGCAAGTTGGGAGCTTCCCTCATATTTTTCTGCATTTTCCCAAATTTCTCCAAGCTAGGAAACCTGTTTTTGTATGTTCAGTGAGTGGTCCAAGCAGACCCACAATTTGGGTGTGTATGGAGGTCATTTCAGCTCCTATAATTCCCAAAAATGTTTTGTGAAAACGTATTTTCTCTCACAGGGTGTTTTTCCCCAATTTACAGGGTCGCTTTTTGTTAAAAATCCGTTTTTGTCAATACCCAGTGGATGGGAGAGTAGATCCACGATCTGAGGGTTTGAGGAGGTCGTTTTTACCTCTGTGAAGCCCATGAACATTTCCTGAAAATGTATTTTCTCGTACAGGGTTTTTTTCCCCTCGGCCATTTTGTTTTGGTTGCCCATAAACATTTTGTTCATATCCAGTAGTTTTGTATGGTTGTGTTTGATTAATTGGCTAACGATGTGTTTGATGCAAAGTGTGGCTTGGCTGAGTAAGTCCAAGGAACCCATGTGTTGTTTGCTAGTTTCCTTAGCAGCATGTAAAACCCAATTTCTTATTGGCTTGGCTGAACAGTTTGTGAAACCCAACGGTGTGTTGGATTGATTATGGATGTATGGTTTTGGCTATGTGTGATCCTGTTGTTCCCTAGTGCCTTGTGGAATCATTCCCAGCTCAGGGGTGGCCTTGATGCTGAGAGATTGAGGAGCAAACTGGCCTATGGTTGGGTGGAACGTTGCAGCGATGTAGCTAGTTGGGGATCATCTTCTTTACAAGATAAGTATTTTCCTGTGTTTAACTTTTTCAATGTATTTGTTTTATAAATTATTATGAACACAAATAATTCTTGAGTGAATGTAATGTTTATGTTGTGTATTAATACATATGTGTATACATGGAATGCTTTTATGGATGATTTGCTTCCAGTGTATAATTCCAATTGTTATGCATCTATGTATGTTTCCAACCCAATGCATTTTTATGTTTATGTTCATGGTGCTAAATCTCCCATTTGACAGCAGCAACATCCTAGTCACGTCCTCTCCATCGTCGGTATGAGGGGTGGGGATGTGACAGTGTGGTATCAAATCCCATTACAACTTTGGGCCTCAATGAGCCATGAAGAATCGGCCTATGTTCAGCAGGAAGAAGCTAACACCAAAAAATTAAAAATTTTCTAAGCGTTGAGCATTTTATTGTCGCCTGAGAAAGCTGAAGTTGAGCTGATACGTCACCTGCATTGGCAAGAGGGAGCCGACGAGAATCGTCGTGCCCGTGTTGGGAGAAATAGTAGAAATTTTTTGACACGTCGAAGGGAGTCGGTTGAGTTCTGCCGATGGCAAAGAAAGAAGGGAAAAATATTTGGAATTTTTCCTAAGTGTTTGGTCAGCTCGGTTAGAATAAGTTGAGCGGACACACGTTGTCTCAGCTAACCAAACCAGAGCCGCTCCATGTCGGATGGAGAAGGATATTTGAGTCGCTGCATGTCGGCTGGCTTGGGAAAAAAAATTGTGATGCATGACGGTGGGGAAGGGGAGATGTGAGCCGATTCGTCGGCTACGTTTCCAAAAATAAGTCGACGAGCTGAAGCGACGGTGTCGACAAGGAGAGTTGGGTGAAGCCGAGCCGCTTCGTCAACTGTGTTGTTTGGTTTTCACCGACACAGCGGACGGAGCCACCTAAATTTCACCAACGGCAAAGAAAGCTGATGTATATCGACGAAAGAAGAAAAAAAATTTATTTTCAAAAGTTTTCTAAGTATGGGAAAATCGGAGCAAAGTCTGAAAGTTTTCCGCAATGGTGGAAGAAAACTTGGGAAGTCTTTCTCAACGGAAAATGGAAGTCAGAAAATTTTTCGACGCGACGTAGCAGATGAAAGTCAGAAATTTTTCAGACACAGCAGATGGAAGTTGGAAATTTTTCCGACGCAGTGAAAGGATCCATCAGAAGAAACCCTAGAAGTTTTCCGATGCAGAGGATGAAAGTCGGAAAGTTTTTCGATGCGGCAGACGATTCAATCGGAAGGGATCGGGTGAATTTTCCGATACGTGTCGAGAAAATTTGGAAATTTTTTCTGCTACGGCGGAAGGTTGCCGATCAGGTGAAACTTGAGAATTTTTCCGCTACGACGGAAGGTTGTCAATCGGACGAAATGTGAGAATTTTTTCAACATGTCGAAAGGAGAAAGGCGAGATGAGCCGACACGTCAAAAAAAAATTGATGAATTTGTCGAAATGAAGATTTTGACAGGTGCCATAGAAGTGAAAAATGGTAGTGATTTTACATGCCAGATTGCGTGAAATCCAATGATTTACAAACAAAACAAAAAAAACGACCCACCCGAGGAAATCCCCCTTGATCCCCCGTCATCCCCCTGAGACATTCAGTTAAATATGATAAGAAGATAAAGGAAGAAAAAGAAATATACAATGAAATTATATAAAGCAGAACATCATTCTGTTATAAATCAAGGGACACCATATGAAGATGGTGGTTAGGCACCTTTAGATGGTGTATTTGTGCAGGTTGTGAAGCATAAGATGGATTCTTTGAGCAATGACATAATTGGACCATTGACATGGGAATATGTTCACCGTTGTGAAGTTTGACTCAAGGAAGAAAGGTTTCAAACCTTCTGACCCCCTAAATCAGCAAAAGCAGATCATCAATCAACTGTGGTGGAAGTCAGGGGTGATATTTCTGAGCAGACTATTTCTGTTTGATTGACCATGGATCCACTCATAGATATATCACCCCTAGACTTGTGAGATGCGCACTTTGAATAATTCAAAGCATAGAATATCATGGTTAGTTTCACTAGCCACTGGAACCAGGAGGAAGTCAGTCAAAAGGTAAACAAATGTCCATTGGTCATGGATGGATTAGTCACCCATGCAGATCTAAATGTTCTGCCACCTGGATCCTATGATGTCATCATTAGGATGGATTGGTTGGAAGCACATAGAGAAAGGCTTGGTTGTTACAACAAGACTTTTGAGTGCTTGGATGAAGAAGGAAACTAGGGGGTTGTGAAAGTCTTTCCAAAAGTGATCTCTGGAAGGAAGCCTTCAGCAATACAGCTGAAGAAGTCATGTGGAAAAAATTGCAGCATGTATGCAGCTCATGTTTTGGAGGCAGCAGAGAATGATACTCCTAGTTTGAAGGGCTTTCATGTGTTGTGGGAATTTAGGGATGTTTTCTTGATGAAATCCCAGGGCTTCCTCAAAAGAGGGACGTTGATCTCACAGTTGAACTTGTGACAGGTAAAGCACCAATGTCCAAGACACCCTATAGGGTGAGTACATCAAAAATGCAAGAACTAAAGATGCAACTGCAATAGTTGTGGGAAAAGAAGTATATCAAGCCAAGTGTGTCCCTGTGGGGAGCACCATTTTGGCTTGTGAAGGAGAAAATGATACACTCTAGTTGTGTATTGGATACAGACAGTCGAAAAAAGTCACTCTGAAGAACAAGCATCCTCACCAGGATTTAATACCCATTTGATCAAGTGAAAGGATCAAAGGTGTTTTCCAAGATTGACTTAAGGTCTGGTTACCAGCAGGTAAGGATCAAGGATGAAGACGTTCATAAGACAACCTTCAGAGCAAGGTATGGATCTTATGATGTTATAGTGGTATCATTTGGTTTCACAAATGCACCAGCTATATTTTTGTGCCTCATGAATAATGTTTTTCAGTAAGTTCTAGACAGGTTAGTTCTTGTTGTCCTTGATGGCATTCTTATTTATTCTAAGAATGGGGAAGAACATGTGGAACATTTGAGGCTGACTTTGAAATTGCTCAGGAAGCATAAGTTGTATGCAGGTTGAGCAACTATGACTTATATGAAGATAGAATTCATTATTTGGATCACATTATCTCAGATAGAGGAATATCTGGAGATCCTGAAAATATTGAGACCATGATGATTTGTCCTGCTTCAAGAAAGTTAACAGATGTAATATATTTTGTGGGACTTGCATGGTATTGCAGGAAGTTTACTGAATAAGATTCTACATGTAAAGTGAAGTCTATGTATAGGTTGAGGAAGCCTGCATGTGAACTTGTGGTTCCATGAGGAAGTGGCCCTTGTGTGTATGGGCATACACATGAGGACTTCTTGAAGACACGGGTAGAATGACCCGAGCAAAGCAGTATGGTTGTGCCCAATGAAATCCAAGGCAGGAAGCTGCCACGTGCCATGAGAAGGATCTCATGACTAAGAACGGGTTTTGAAACTTCAGATTGCAAGTTTTTTTGTTGATTATGGGAAACTGTGATCTCTTGTGATGGTTTTGAATCATGCTAACCATGGCTATGCTTGTCATGCATTGCTTGATGTCTGAAGTTTCTTGTTGCTAACTATGAGTGTTTGGCTGATTATAAATTGTGTCAGGATGACATGTTGTACGTGGATGTCCAGGTTTTGGGCAGCACGTGTAAGTAGGGGATGAGTGCTGTCACTTGTAAAAAGAAAAACAGTATGAGGGCGACCTCATGGTTGTAAAAATATGATTTTCTACATGAAGCAGAATTGTGAATTCAGATTTTTATTTTTGACTATCAATGTTATTGATCATTCGATATTTGGAAAAATCATGTATGCATAAAATAGATTTGAAAATCTATGAATAAAATTTTATGATGACATCTCATGTAAACTGCATACTTGTATGTAACGCAAGTGAGATGGTAAAAGTATGCCCTTGGAGTACATAGCTTCTCGGAAGGATGTGTTTGGGATACATAACTCCTCGGAAGGATGTATTGTGTGTACATAGCTCCTTGGAAGGATGTACTAGGTATACATAGCTTCTCAGAGGGATGTGTTGGAAATAGGTTTGAAAATATATGATTAAAATTTTATGATGACATCTCATGTAAACTGCATACTTGTATGTAACGCAGGTGCGATGGTGAAAGTATGCCCTTGGAGTACATAGCTTCTTGGAAGGATGTGTTTGGGATACATAACTCCTTGGAAGGATGTACTAGGTGTACATAGCTCCTCGGAAGGATGTACTGGGTGTACATAGCTCCTCGAAAGGATGTATTGGGTGTACATAGCTTCTCGAAGGGATGTGATGGAAATAGGTTTGAAAATCTATGACTGAAATTTTTATGATGACATATCATATGAATTGCATGCTTGTATGTAATGCAGGTGAGATGATGAAAATATGTACTGGACATACATGGCTCCTTGGAAGAATGTATGGTGTGTACATAGCTTCTCGGAGGGATGTCTTTGGAATAGGTTTGAAAACCTATGATTGAAATTTTATAATGACATCTGATGTAAAATGCATGTCTATATGTAACACAGGTGAGGCGATGAAAACATGTACAGGGAGTACATGGCTCCTCTGGAAGGATGTACTTGGGTACATAGCTTCTCCCCCCTACCATCTAGGCACCGGTATGCATCACTAGGGATGCCCAGGGTGTAATACATCTAGTTAGACTACTTTCTGCACAAATTCACGTCATAAGGGGACTGTCACGAAAGTGGGGGCTCCGTGAAGAGAATAACCCCTAGGTATTATGTTGTCTAGAAAGGAAGCGCCTAAGCATTGGTAAGCACTTGGAGGAGGTGCTAGGCCATTAAGCTAGAGATTTTATTAAGCACCCAAGGAGGTGTTAGGCTCTAAAGCAGGGATGACCAGATCTCGGTTGAGAGATGCTATACAGATAAGTATTGGATTACTTGGAAAATCCTGGTTAATTTTCTGTGATTACACATGTACATAATGATTCAACTAATATTTCGGAAATATTGTAAGAAATAAATCCTACAGAAATGAATCTGACATGTGAATTAATATTTTATGGTGCCTGGAAAGGAAGTGCCTGAGCAGCAGTGAGCATTGGAAGAGGTTCTAGGCCCGTAAACTAGAGATGCCATTGATCACCCAAGGAGGTGTTAGGCTTTGAAGTGGGGTATACCAGAACCCGATTGGGAGATGTTATGCAGATAAGTATTTGGTTTACTTATCAAACTTTTGTTGTTATTGATTTTCTTTAAATATACATGAGCATATGATGTAGCCGTGGTTTTGAAAATCTTGTTATAGATTGCATCCGATAGGAATGAATCTGATATATGAATTAATTCATTGTGGTGTTCGGAAAGGAAGCACCTGAGCTTGGTAAGCACCTAGAGGAGGTGCAGGTTCTTGAACAGAACTTCCATTGAAGCACCCAAAGAGGTGTTTGGCTTGGAAATGGAGTCGCCAGACCTCGGTTGAGAGGTATTTTTAGGTGATCTGAGCCTTGCAGAAATTTGGCTACCCTTTAATGCACACCCAAGTGTGGGGTGGGGCAGGGTTGTGAGTTCCATGGTTGTATAAATCCAAGTCGGATACCTATGGAATTAAAAGAAGCTACTTATGCAGATAAGTATTTGGTTCATTGGGAAACTTCTTGTTGATTTTATATCAATATACATGTGTATGTGATTCATCTATGATTTTGGAAAATCTTGTGAATACTAACATGGGAATTGACTCATTGCTTGGGGCTTGAGCATAGGTATTGTTGGTCGCCAAAGACATTGGAAATGTTCCCAGCTGAGGAGAAGGATTCTCCAAGACCAGAAAAAGATATTGTGGTGTGTGCTAATTCATGAAAGCAAGGACTTGAAAGAGTTCCAGATCATTCCATTGGACAGATAAATGTGCAAAGGAAGCACTGCGGTCCTGAAGAGGCTACATGGGAGATGGAGGATGCCATGCAATTGGCACACCCATCTTTGGTTCAATTTTGCAGAGCACTGAGGGCAGTACTAGTGTAGCAATTGTTAAAAAAAATTGTAAAGCACTGAGGACAGTGTTATTGAAGGGGGAGGGGAATGTAACACCCCGGTTTTGACCCCATAGTATTAATTTGCATATGATGTAAATATTGTATTAAATCATGATTCGTGGTGTGGAGCTCAAGGCAAAGGCCCCACCATGGATTTAGTGTTTTATGTTTCGGAAATTAAAATCGATGCCAATGGTTTACGTGCTAGCCAAGCACAATAGGTTTTGAGACATCATGTAAAATGCAAATTGATAAAAAAATACCACAACTAGCTATGCGCCGCAACGTTAAAGAGATGGGGGCATGATTTCACAAGGAATAGAGAGGGGAAATAATCAAACCCTTTGGGACAATGGGGAAAACCCAAATGTCAATGGAAAACCCATAAGTTGTCAACTACCCTTTTGTCTTTTATGCCCAATCATCTCTAAGTTGGTTGAGGAAGTTATTTCCTTGTGATGGGAAAGGTATGGAGGTCAATTTCGAATTGGGAAGACCACCCATTTTTGGAAAGTGTGTTTTTGACTTGTGGGGAAAATAAAATCTTGGGAATGCATGCCCAAGTCATTATGCACCCATGTCTTTCATTCCTCACCCATCCTCATGGAGGTTTGGCTCCCTCACCCATTTGAAGCTTGCTGAGCTCTCCCCCTCACAATTTGATGTCATTTCTTCACCCATGCTCGAAATTCATTTTATGTGTTACTGGGAAAATGGGAAGGAAGGAACCATGATTTGGGTGTGTATGGAGTCTGTATTTTCCACTGTGAGCAAGTCAGGAGCTTCCCTCATGTTTTTATGCATTTTCCCAAATTTCTCTAAGCTAGGAAACCCGTTTTTGTTTGTTCAGTGAGTGGACCAAGGAGACCCACTATTTGGGTGTGTATGGAGGTCGTTTTAGGTCCTACAATTCCCAGATACATTTTTTGAAAACGTATTTTCTCTCACGGGGTGTTTTTCCCCAATTTACCGGGTCATTTTTTGTTACAAATCTATTTTTGGAAATACCCAACGGATGGGAGAGTAGATCCACAATATGAGGGTTTGAGGAGGTTTTTTTTACCTCTATGAAGCCCATGAATGTTTCCTGGAAATGTATTTTCTCATCCAGGGTTGTTTTCCCCTTAGCCATTTCGTTTTGGTTTCCCATAAACATTTTGTTCATATCCTGCAATTGTGTATGGTTGTGTTTGATTAATTGGTTGACTGTGTGTTTGATGCAAAGTGTGGCTTGGCTGAGTAAGTACAAGGAACCCATGTTTTGTTGGCTAGTTTCCTTAGCAAGCTGTAAAACCCAATTTCTTATTGGATTGGATGGACAGTCTGTGAAACCCAATGGTGTGTTGGCTTGATTGTGGATGTATGGTTTTGGGTATGTGTGAGCCTGTTGTTCCCTAGTTCCTTGTGGAATCATTCCCAGCTCAGGGGTGGCAATGATGCTGAGAGATTCAGGAGCACACTGGCCTATGGTTGGGTGGAACATTGCAGCGACGTAGCTAGTTGCGGGTTGTCTTCTTTTCAAGATAAGTATTTTCCTGTGTTTAACTTCTGCAATGTATTTGTTTTATAAATTATTATGAATACAAAGAATGCTTGAGTGGATGTATTGTTACTATTGTGTATGAATGCTTGTATGGATGATTTTCTTCCGTTGTATAATTGCAATTTTTATGCATCTATGTATGTTTTTAACCCAATGCATTTTTATGTTTATGTTATGGGGCTAGATCATCCATTTGATAACAACAGTAGCCTAGCCGCATCCTCTCCATCGTCGGTATGAGGTGTGGGGATGTGACATTGATTCTTTTGGAGTATCCATCATTTTCCCATTGAGTCTATCCTCCAATAATGAACTCATGGAGTTCTTAAAGTCATTAACAGACTTCAAGAGTGGCTTTCCATACGGCAGCCATCTTCACTTATGCACTAATCCTTAATTTCATTTTAGATTTAGCACACTGTTTTTCTTCATCCACAATTTCTTCTTGGCATCTATATTTTCATCATTTTCTCCATTGTCCTTGTTGGTTTTCTTAGCTGAGCTATATGTTAGTCTTCTCATGGAATTCCAACAATTTTGAGCTTTATGCCCAAATAGGTTGTGTGACCAGCACCTAGCTAAGTTGGTGAAACTTCCATCACTTATTTGATCAACTTCTTTTCTCCATCCTTGAGAAAGTCCTTGACTGTAGATTTTTGTATTTTGATCTTCAAATTTTTCTGAATTTGTCTTCTTCCAAGGTTCACCAGTTATTCTTGCTAAAGTGTATGAAGAACTCCTTCTTGGTTGACTTGTTTGAATAGCACCTTCTTGGGATTTGTTTCCAACCCACTACACATTTAGCATCTTAAAGTATGACATGTAGCAGAAATATGTCCTTCTTGGTTGCATGTTCACATCTAATCGAGTTTCTTTGTCTTCTAATATTTTTCCTTCCATCTACACAATCCATTGCCTTGTGTCCAAAGTTAGAACAAGAAAAACAATAGCCATTGAATTCATACCTTCGACCTTGATTCCATATTGGAATTGATTTTTTTCTTTAAGGATTGGCCCTAGCTCCTTGATGTGTTCTTGAACAACCAACATCTTTGTTGCCATGTGCATGTGCATGAATAGCCTTGCCGGATTCAGCTTCAGGAGTTCTGGGGGACCACAATATTTCTTTCAATTTGTATTCTTCCTTCTTAAACCCAAGGCCAGACTTGTCAGAGGAAATCCTTTGACACTTTAGAATTCAATCCAGGATGACTGAACTTTCATTCAACTTCACATGATCTTTTTACTTCTCAATTTTCTTTCTAAGACCAACAATTTCCATTTCAAGTCTATGATTTTCTTTTTCTTTTTCTTCCAGCTGAAGCTTCATAACATATTCTATTCTTTTATCGACCTCCAACTAGATCTTTAGATCAGTATTATCCCATCTCACTTCTTCAAGTTCTTTAGGATCTACACCAATCTCTTCTTGCCCTTTTGCTAATCCAATCTTTAATTCTTTGATTTCATCATTTTGATGTTGCAGCTTATCTTGCAAGTCTTTGTTCCTGAGTTTTAACTTCATTAGCAAAGCTTTTGTCTCCTCTTTGTAATTTTCAAATGACCTCGAAATTCTATTCTTGAGTCTTGGATTTAATCTAAGATCAATATCTAACAAAGTGCTTGTAAATGCATTATTTGCTTTCAACAGAACTTCATCGTCATCTTCTGTAAGAACAACTTCATCATCATTACATTCAGAATTATCATCTATTGAAGAGTACTTTCCTTCACTTGTATCTGAAGCTTGTACTTGCTTTTCATCCTTGACTTATGCTTCCTTTTCTTTGTCTTCACTCCTCCTTTGTTGTTCTTCTTCCAGCTTGAACCAGGGATCCTTGGAAGAAGTGTACTTTCCAATGCTTTCTTTGATAGGGCTTGAGAGTCTATCCATCATTAACTTCAATGCAACTTTATTGTCTTTCTCAACTGCTACCTTTGTCTTATTGTTGGGCTGGTTAGGTGGATTAACCACTATTTCCCAAACACCGAATTGATTCAAGTAACTTTTCATTTTACTTCTCCATCCAAAAAAAATATGATTTCTCCAAGACTGTAACTTCATGGTCAATGAGATTTCTTGATCCTTCCATATTGTGTCCCCAAATCCATTCAAACTTGTTCGGCTTATGTTGAAGGCCCTGCTCTGATACCAATTGTTAGATACAATGGCTCACCAAGAGGGGGGGTGAATCGGTGAGCTTGGACTTACTTCAAATTTGAACTTCTTCAAACTCTAAAACTTAAGTCATCATTTCACATTCAATTAAACATCATATTCATCAATAGACTATGCTTCAATAATCAATTCATTCATCAAATAAAACACATTGCATAGGAGACATGAGATATAATATTGTAATATTTTTGTATTTCAAACGGTTGCGACCGTGAGCCAATTCAGGACCTGCTAAAATAGAGATCCCAACTCCTTATCTAGGACCCTGCCTAGTTTTTCTTATATCCTACAAAGAAAACATGTATAAGACCCAGATTGTATTATAAGTACATATTTGTCACATTAAATCATCAAAAACATCACAATCACATCACCCTCATTCTGCCCATAATTATTTCATCATAGATATGTTCACATCATCCTTCTGTCATTTCAATCAAGTCACTGTCTAGTTGCTTATGGTGTGTCTATCACTGATGCCACTGTCCAAGTCAATAAATCACTATACAAATCACTATCATGTCAATATTCAATTCTTCCAATTTGTCAACTTTGTCATGACATGGCATTAGTCTTTCCTTACTATAACATCATCATGTCTTATGCTGAAGGTATCACTGCAACCTCATCACTATCATATTTTATCACTGGTCATGTCACCACCCACTTCAGAGGCTGTCACTGTCAAGTCAAGTCAATTGTCTCTATCAAGTTCATCCACTGTAATTGTCTTCAATCCAACTGATTGACATACTTTGTTTCTACCTTTTATTATATCTTGTAACCCGAGCTACAGAGCTTCAATACTAAGGTGGCATTCAGATGCCCAAACTTAGATCTGTGATCTTTTTAGTGCTAAAACACACTTTCAACTTGATCTTGTATATTGAGATATATCTCTGAGGTTTTTCTTCTTTCTCTAAGAGCTCAGAGATGTTACACCTTCATATTCCTTCAAAGTTCGTCAGTCCATAGTCATATTGTAGATACCTATGTCCAGAGGAAGATCGCAGAGAGACTTGTAGCAGTTTGAAGTTATGTTCTATTGTTTCCTCTGATTACCTTCGTCAACTGTGGCTTTCATTCTTCAAGAGATTGAATGTATTAGAAATATTTAGACCTGTGAGACATGACTGAGATTAAACCATCAAATTTTAGCAAATATGCAAGAGTATACACTTGGTTCAAACTTCCTCCCAGTATCTTTGGATTTATTCACATGGATCAGACCTTTTGGAACCGAGGTCACCCGAAATCAGAGAGAGAGAAACTCTTTAAAAAATTGACTGAATTCTGACTTGTGGTTGTCACAATCCACTGTAAAAACTTCACAATGCTACTGCAATCTCGGGTCTATATATGGAAAAATTCGGGACTGCTCCAATTAAATTTGACTACTTCAAAAATAATTCATTGAATGCTCCTACTGCTACCTCAGTCAACCATCCGAAAATCACAGTGCATGCTACCTCATTCATACTAGAGAAGGTCAATCTCTGTCACAACATACCTAGAAAAAAATTGTAACACTGAAAATTTGGGTCTGCAACTTTTTCTCTGTTGTTGTTTTCTTAGGTCTGCTACAGCACCAAAAAAACGCAGTCTGCTGCTATAAATCTAAAAATCCTCAGAGCTCTGTCCAAAATATTCTAATAAAAATGAGGACATTTAATAGGTTATTTATATACATTTTCCTTCAATTTATCAAAGCCGACCTGTCATAAAAATATTTTTATTTTTATTTAAATTGGATTTTATTCCGACATACTTAGAGATAGTTTATATTTATACTAGGGCCAACTTCACTACAGATATATGTGGATTTTTTTCATGTTTTTAATTTGAGTTTGACTTCAATATATTTGGGCTTTCATTCTTGTTTAACGTGTGTTAATTCTATACTCCAATGGCCATCTTACTATAGCCATATTGTTCATAATCATTAGGAGCATTCCGTATGCTAGACTTTCAAAGTCTTTTTCAAGGTGCCATTTGGTCATTGATCACATCTCTTTTTATGGACTTCAAACCCATGTCTATTCAATGTATCAAGGTATGTTCATGACTTCATCAAACCAAAAAATGACCACTAAATGGGTCATTTGTCCATTCATGCCATTCATGGCTTCCAATGCCCAAGCTACCATTTTTCACTCTTTTCCATGTCATCAATTCTTCCATGCGCTCCTACACTTGTCATGCTTGTCATTGAATTCAACTCATTGTCCTTTGTCATTAATGTATTGTCATCAATGACAACCACATTCATCAATGTATAGTATATTGTTGTATGTCATTATTGTACATTATTGTACATTATTGTTGTACTTTATTGGTTTTATTTATTTTATATTATGCTGCAATTTATTATTTCATTTGGAAAAAAATATACATGTGACTTACACACTTTTGGTGGGATGCAGAAACCAGAACATTCTTGTCAAAACCCCACATTTTCACTAAAATTAAAAAAATTTAATGTAACATAAAATGTCTATAGTCGCGGCTTGATAACTACTAGCGGCTAGCGGAAAAATGAAACAGTTAACAAAAGTTGTGATTAACTTCAAAACACATAAAAACTAATACCACTTTAATTAAATGATATGTTATGTATATGACCTGCATTCATTTACTTCTAGTTGTACTGATGATTGATTTTGTCAATTAGGTTAGAAGTTATGTTCTAAACTGGGGCTTACTTAGCAATTGCTAACTCAGCTGGATTTCTGGATCTTACAGGTTCAACAGGTAATTTTTGAACAAGTAGGAGTTTGTTAAAGCATTAAATCCAGGTGTATTTCTTTAGCATATATAAAATGCTAGAGTAGAAATTGATTATTAGGGTTCAAGGATACTAAGAGGTAAAGTAACTTTCTTTGTCGTTTTTGCATCTGTGATAGCATTTTAAGTTTAGTAGCTAAGACTAATATCCTTGATATACTACTGTATTTCATCAGCATGTCTTTAAAGTTATAAGCCAAGTTCCTCACAAGTTTTACTAATGTGCATAGAGCTCATAATTTTATATAAAGACGTTTTTATTGATACAAGTATTTACTGCTATTGCTATGTCTAGTATCTAAATGTTGCTTTATAAGCATGAATATCAATCTAGCGTCTTCAAAAGAAAAACTTACAATAGATTACTTAGCTCCACACTTAATTCTGCTCTAGTAGATAAGAATTATCAGCCTATTATAAATGTCTACTTGCATTAAAATTTATTGAGCTTTAATTTCGACCTTCCAAGTTCATCATGTCACAAGTAATGTAGTGAAAATTACATTACTATATCATTTATTAATATCAATAAGTGATACTATTTTTAACCCTGGATAGTCTTACTATCTTTTATTTACCAATTCTAATCTAACATTGGTTTGATTCATTTAGAGTTTTGGTTCCTTATGGAGACCAAAAGATCACTAACTTTCAAAAAGTTTATCTTACACCATGGCACTATAGACTATATACAAATGTAAGAGTTATCTCTCCATAATTGTTTTACCAACGAAAGATTACAAGGTTTTCATAGAATAAAGGATAACGATGCAAACATATTGTTAGGGTTAACCTTGACTTGAGATCAAGTCAAAGGTGGTTAGGTCTAGCACATGGTTTGGGCACATGGTTTGTTGTAGCCCATGGTATTGTCCCATGGTATTGCATGTGTTAACCTTGACTCGGGATTGAGTCAAAGGTGGTTAGGTCTAGCACATGGTTTGGGCACATGGTTTGTTGTAGCCCATGGTATTGTCCCATGGTATTGAATGTGATTAAGCCTTTATAAGGCTTGAGGAGGCTCCATTGTAATTGTACTGAGTATTGTATTGTACTGGATGGGAGTACTGTATGGTACTGGATGTGAGTACTGTATGGTACTGGATGTGGGCATTGTATTGTGCTGGAAGAGAGACTGTGAGAGCATGAAGAGGAAGTGCAGCGGTTTTGTTGCAGGGCGTATCCCTTCATCTCTCTGGACTGAAATAAAAGGACTGGCAAATTTTTTTGTGGACGTAGCCCATTGTTTGGGTGAACCACATTATATATGTGTCTCTCTGTAATGTTTAATGTGTTTTTTCATCTTGTTTAACTATATAATTGTTATTGCTCTGCGATCCTGTTTTTCTAACAATTGGTATCAGAGCCAAAAGGTCTATTTGGTTTGTAAACTCGCAAGAAAGAAAGGTTCCTAGTTCGAGTGGGATCAATGGCGGAAGAAGGAAAGTTTAGGGTCGATAAATTTAACGGCCAAAACTATCAGTTATGGAAGATGCAAATGGAGGACTATCTGTACCAGAAAGATCTGTACCTACCGTTGGGCGAAAAAGCAAAACAGCCAGCGGCTATGAAGGATGAAGAATGGGAGGTTCTTGACAGAAAGGCACTAGGAACAATACGGCTGTGCCTGGCTTCATCGATGGCCTTCAATATTTCGAAAGAAATAACAACAGAGGGTGTGATGAGCGCATTGAGTAAGCTCTACGAAAAACCCTCGGCTTCTAACAAGGTATTTTTAATGAAGCGTTTATTTAATATGAAGATGTCGGAAAGTGGATTTGTTGTTGACCATTTAAATGAGTTTAATATACTTACCAGTCAGTTAAGTTCTGTAAAAGTGAACTTTGATGATGAGGTTAGGGCTCTTCTAATCTTGTGCTCATTGCCAGAAAGCTGGAATAGCTTGGTCATGGCTGTAAGTAACTCTGTCCCTAGTTTAAGCACTCTTAAGTTTGATTATGTTGTTAGTGTTATTCTTAGCGAGGAAATGTGAAGGAAAAGCACAGGTGAGACATCAGGTAATGCATTGACCATGGAGAGCAGAGGGAGACAAAAAGAGAGAGGAAGGAGCCCAGGAAATTGCGGCAAGTCTAAAAAGGGAATATCCAAGTCCAAATTCGGAAAAATAGAATGTTGGAACTACGGTAAGAAAGGACATCTAAAGAAAGACTGCAGAGCACCAAAGAAGAAAGGCGAGAGGCAGCAAGAGACTACCCAAGAAGCAAATGTAGCAGGTGATGTGTTGAAAGATGCTTTGATTCTTGAATTAGATAATACTCGTGATTACTGGGTAGTAGATTCAGGGGCTTCTTGGCGTGCTACACCCCATAGGAAATTCTTTTATGATTATGTTCAAGGTGATTTTGGGCATGTGTTATTGGGGGATGATGAACCATGTAAAATTGTTGGAAAGGGTAAGGTACGGATTAAACTAAATAATGGAAATGACTGGTTGCTAAAGGATGTAAGGCACATTTCTACTATGAAAAGAAATATGATCTCAACAGGGCAGTTGGGAGATGGCAATTGTTTATCTAAGTTTGGAGAAACGTGGTGGAAGGTCACTAAAGAATCATTGGTAATTGCAAAATGAAATAGGATAGGTACATTATATTTATGTCCTCATAACACTGATTATTCTATTTCTATAGCTTCCACAAAAATAGGTGCAGCGTTGTGGCATCATAGGCTTGGCCACATGAGTGAGAAGGGGATGCAGATTCTCCACTCAAGGAAACTGCTTCCAGATCTGAAGCAGGTAAGTTTGGAATTTTGTAAGAACTGTGTTTATGGAAAACAGAAGAGAGTTAGATTTCTCAGGGTTGGGAAACAAAAGAAGAGTGAAAAGTTAGAGCTTTTCCATACAGATGTATGGGGACCAACTCAGGTACAATCTCTTGGTGGCTCTCGTTATTATGTTACTTTTATTGATGATGCAACTAGAAAAACATGGGTTTATTGCATTAGATAGAAATCTGATGTGTTTGATACTTTTAAGAAGTGGAAATATTTGGCTGAGAATGAGACAGGAAAAAGGTTGAAATGTCTCAGATCTGATAATGGAGGCGAGTACTGCAGCAAGGAGTTTGACAGTTACTGTTCACACAATGGGATTCGTAGAGAGAAGACAGTCCCTGGAACACCCCAAGAAAATGGCGTGTCAGAAAGGATGAGCAGAACGATCATGGAGCGTGCAAGGTGTATGAGATTGCATGCAGGGTTGCCCTTACAGTTTTGGGCTGATGCTGTAAACACTGTTGTTTATTTAATAAACAGAGGGCCTTCAAGCGCTTTGGATGGTGGAATTCCAGAGGAGGCATGGACAGGTAAATAGGTAAAATACTCATTTCTGAGAACTTTTGGTTGTGAAGCATTTGTCCATATTGATAAAGATGATAGAACAAAGCTTGAGGCTAAATCCAAGAAATGTACCTTTATTGATGGGGTTGATGATTTTGGTTATCGCTTATGGGATCTTAAAAATCGCAAAATCATTAGGAGTAGAGATGCAGTATTCAATGAAAAGGTCATGTACAAATATCAGTTGAGGGAAAGAAAGAAGAAAAGGAAAACACAGAGTACACAGTGCTTGATGAAATCAAAGAAAATGAAGTTCCAAAGGCACCAGAAAATCAAGAGCAGCAGCATGTACCTGAAACTCCTGCAACTGTAAGAAGGTCTACTAGGTT
>LPNX010412464.1:228702-269633 GCA_001517045.1 Pseudotsuga menziesii | reverse complement strand
TGTAGCCCATGGTATTGTCCCATGGTATTGCATGTGATTAAGCCTTTATAAGGCTTGAGGAGGCTCCATTGTAATTGTACTGAGTACTGTATTGTACTGGATGGGAGTACTGTATGGTACTAGATGTGAGTACTGTATGGTACTGAATGTGGACATTGTATTGTGCTGGAACAGAGACTGTGAGAGCGTGAAGAGGAAGTGCAGCGGTTTTGCTGCAGGGCGTATCCCTTCATCTTTCTGGACTGAAATAAAAGGACTGGCAAATTTGTTTGTGGACGTAGCCCATCATTTGGATGAACCACGTTATATCTGTGTCTCTCTGTAATGTTTAATGTTTTTTTGCATCTTGTTTAACTGTATAATTGTTATTGCTCTGCGGTCCTGTTTTTCTAACACATATGTCTTGTTCTTTACCATTGCTTGACTTTATGGTTTATCATTGTAATGATATGATTTTGACTTTATAACTAACATTATTATTGTGGATATTATTTAAATCATTGGCAATAACAAGTTTTATCTGACAGTGCAGGAGACTATAGTGATCGACCCACTGCTGAGTAAAAATTTCAGTGGCACGTGGAGTAGCCTCCACCGTGCAATGAACGATTCAAAATCTTGTAATGTAACCCTGTCTTCTTCATTCTTCTACGAGGGTTTGGATCTGCACTGTCTAGTTTCTCCGCAGCCATGAGAGACTCGCTTGTTCTTGTTTTTCAGCTCCATTATGTGTGTAGTGAAGTGCTGCAACTCTTGTCTGAGGGTTGAGAGATACACAGCTCGTATCTTGGTTTCTTTCTGCAAGCATTGTGTTGCTGTGAGGGAATTTTTACTCTGTCAATAGCTTAGAGTGTTAGTCCCTTGTGTTGCCATTGTCATAGCTTTCAACCTGCTCCATCATTGGTGTGGTCTGGAATGTGAACCCCAATGCCTCTGTCACAGGTTAGCACGAGGGTTTGCTCTTCAAAGAGCTGCTCATCGTGCTGGTTCAAATCCTCCTCGGCTCCAGAGTTCTTTGCCTTCAGGTAAAAATTTTACCATACTATTATTTATAAATTTCAAGTTACAGTTTTAGTATTAGAATACACAGCTTCTAATTAAACCCTCTGGTCTCACTTGCAGGTTACAGTTTGTATTCAGGCTTGGAAGAATTCCTCTCCAACACTGGTTAACTTCATGAGAAAAACGGGTAAGCCTCGGTTTAACGTGGCATCTCCCTACTTGCAATGGTTAAGGGATAAGGGTTACAGTTGGAAAGGAAGCACGGCTTCAGTTCCTCCATTGTTTAGATGCTTAGTTTCAGTTATTACTTAGTTTTAGTTATTAAAACCCTTGCTTGTTGCAGGGTAGCTCCAGCTTCTATGTCGTGACTTGTATTTATCTTTTCTTGACTTGTAAAAAGGATTTACAGCCTTATGGCTAAGTGATATCATGCTCTGTTTCTTAAAGTATGGAGGTTCTTCTTGTTCTCATGGTTTTTAATTGACCTCTGTTTCGAATACTCTGTTATTTATACTTTGTCTTATAAATGATATTACTGTAAGTTAGGTTTGTTCCTCTTCACTATCAGTGAAATAAATTTACTGTTAATGATTTCTCTTGTAAATGAATAAGGTTAATGTAAAGACTGTAACTCAGTCGTAAAATAAAATCTATAAATTTATATTTATCAGTTAGGTTAATGTAGCTAGGGTTTACTGGAAAGAAACCCTTGTATAGATTTATCATTGGTTTATGTTTACCTCTATTTCATTATTACAAGAGTATTGGTGTTATTTAATATGTTTATGAATTATTTTTAAAAATAAAAGAATTTATAGATATACTATAAATTCTTGAAATAAGACTGTAACCAGTCTAATGTATAACTTATAGTCTTCTAGTTTAATTTGTTTACTCTGTTTATTAAAGAATATGTTTATAAAAAGATAAAAGAAGAACTAGGGTTTCGACCCTCAGGTTTAACTTGCATAGGTTATGAGCCTTGTTTGGTAAATAATTATTTATTAAATAGGTAATTTCTTAGTTTTATTCTATTTAATGTTTACATTTATATTTGTATTTGTTTACTGTTCTGTAACTTAGTAAAGATTCAGATCTTTGTAAGGATTAAAACATTAACTCTGTAACTTTGATTACTTTTCATTAATAAAGGGTTTGTAATTATAATCATATTCTAGTTTATATTAAAATAATAGTTTAAGATAATAGATTTAAAGTGTGGTTAATACCTTGTTTATAAACCTAACTGTATCTTCTATAAACTTTTATTGTATCAGTATAATTTTTACTATAACTCTAGCATAGTTTTACTGTTTCTTTTCCAACATTTTTATTTGGTTATACTCAATAAAAACAGTAAACATAAATAAACCATAACACTGTTCTTTTCATAATAATTTAAACATTGGATAAATTACTCTGCTATCTACAGAAACAGAATCCTATCTTTTATCTTCATTCTCTTATGAATATCTTTCATCTACTTAAAGCATTCTAACTGTGCTAGAGTACGACCTGGTTTCCAGGTGTGGAAAAACATAGTCTAGAAATTTATTTTCATTCTAACACATTATTTTCTAAATCAATTTCATTTCTTTAACAATCTAATAAGAATAATAATTCTAGCATTTCACAAACTAGATTTTAACATTCATATACCAGTCAAACTAAGATTTATTTGACTAACACATTAAAACAAAATAACAAAGAACCTGTTTAGGACAGACGACAACAACGTTAGGAGGTCGTTCCTCCATACCAATCTCCTGGAGAGTGCTCAAACAACGCTTCCTCAGGACCCTCGAGCCTGTTCCTGGTCTCCTTGGCTAAGAACTGGTGGAGAATGCAAACAGTAGAACCCTCTGTCAACTGACTAGTTCAATATTTCAGTAAAACACTCTGCTCTTAGCAGTATGATCTTCAGCTTAAAATCTGCAACTAGATCAATCAGCAGTTATCCCCTCAAACACTTTCCATATTTTCCTTTCATTTAATTTCTCTGAAGTACATTCATTCAACCTGAATGATCACTTCTCTAGAATGAACAGCCTCAGCTCTCTTCAATGGGAATTTTTATAAAGATTGCCTAGGTCTTTTGGGTCAGTTTTCATTAATTGAGCCACCTGCTCTGATTCCACTTTCTTGGGGAATCATGACCCCAATTGTAGGGAGGTTGCCACCTGCAACAATTGGAAGTGGTTTGAGGATGCTGCCACATGTCAGTTTGCTCTCCACCCAGTCTCCTCCACCAATTTGACCAATAAACACTCTTTTAACATTTCTCCTAAGCTGTTGTCTCCTCCTTTATTATTTTATAAATAAAATATTCAAAATTTACATTAAATATCCTTGACCCTGCTGAGTCATCAATTACAACTTAGCATAAAATTTAACATATTGTCCTCAAATAATATAAAATTGTTTTTGCAAAATTGGGGCATGTGACAATTCTAGAGATCTCGCATGACTTCTTGCCCTAGAAAGATCCATTCAATCACATGTCCCGCAGTTGGAGCCAGAATTTTATCCACTAAGTTGCACTTAGGTGGATTTCAAGTGAACAGTCAAAGACTTGAACAATTCAATTGTTCATCACATGTGTTCAGAAGTTCATCAAGTCAATCAGTGGCCCGTTTTTCTTTTTATCTTTTTGCATGTTCATACCATGCGGAGAAAATGTAATAAATGACTTAGCAAGATGAAATTATGAAAAAGGTTTGGATTTACTAATATCTAGTCATCAAGACTTTAGTCTATGGTTTTTTTCCCTTGAGAATTATATGTCGTTCTTTTAATGACTTATAATTTTCGAGTTTTTCACCCACTCCTCCAAAGCTAGAGTAAATGTCTCGATGGTTAGACCTTAGAAGGTTATAAAACATACATGTCAATGTATATTACCATGCTAATAATTGGTTTTGAGTCATATGAACATGTACTAAGTCCCCCATAGTTTTCTTTTTTAATTTCCGAAAAATATAATTTTTTTTCGTTTTTCCAGGCTTATTTTTAATAAGTTAATTAAAAATATTCAAAAGGACATAAAAGTGTGGTCTATTGGCGTAATTTGACATGGGGGTGCTCATTTTCTAACTCAAAGCACCCACTTAACCCCTTAACCCACTTTCTTAAGTTTTCAAGTAATTTTTTATCTCCAAAATTAATTATTACTCGAAAATGGTAAAAAAGACCACAAAATAGATAAAGTGAAAAATTCGGAAACTCATAAAATAAAAGAAACATGCCTAAATTGAAATTTGTGAGTTGACGAAGTAAAGAAGAAACATTTCAAACATTTCTAAAACACTTTTGAGTGTTTTTCTCGGCAAGTGAAAGTTTCCTCATCTAAAGAGAAGGCACATTCTCCAAAAAGTGGATGTATCCATTATGACATGGCATGAGTTTTAGCAAGTGACGGTTTTGCTACTAGATGTTTCCATTGTACAAACCTTAAACAACTCATTCCAACTTGTTTCCAAGTCATTCCAAGGAAGCAAGTGCATTCTCTCTTGGGCAAGTGCACCCCCCACTCTTGGTCATATTTTTCTATATAAGCAAGGCATTGCTCCACTTTTGAGAATGAAGCATTGAACCTATGCTCTTGTAATTTTGCTTGATCATTTGATCACATGTTAATGAAATATTTTTGAGAGGCTTTGGAGGCCATATGTTGTGCAAACGTCCCCTTTGATGTGTTTTTTTTCAATGTTTTGAGGTGATGTCCAGCTAGTCATTAATTACTTTGCAATAATTGTTGATTTATCCAGCTTAGACGGATGTTCCAAAACACTTAGAATAAGCATTCATTGTGTTTGATTTGATTATTAATTTTAGATTAATTAGAGATAATGAAGCAGCAGATGTATTCAGTTGTACTAATTCCCTTCTAATCTTTGTTAATTACACATTCTGGAATTAATCTCTTTTGGCAAGTGTTTGTGACCATGCAGGATAGGTGAGTGAAGGAGGAAGTTGAGCTCAATTGCTTCTTCATCCATCTTCATTTTTTCTTGTTTCATTTTTTTTAACTTTGTTGGGTTGCAGGCACATCCGGTCTTCTTTTATTTCAAAACTAGAGCTAGTTCTCGTTTCTTCTACCTTCAAAAAACTAAAAATTTCATGGCTACTGGTCTTTTCAATTTTCAGATCTCACTTTATTCTTAAAGTTAAATCTTATTTCAGATCTGATATATATGTTTAGATCTCAATTTTAAAGCATATTTTTGTAGATCTAACATAGCTAGATTCTCAATTTTCAAGTAATCTTATAGTAAATTTTAAATATTTGAATAAGAAGATAGTATATTGATTTTCCATTGATCATCTAGCAGAATTCAAAGGGCTTAAATTGGCTGCATCAATGGGCAAGCCAAGATCCTAAGGAAAGCTTGCTTTCCTTGGTTCATTTACTTGTTTTTATCATGGTTTAACTTAGTCTAATTTTTGTAATTTTTTAAAGGTTGTCCAAAGACACTTTTAAAGTGTTTTTGGGCGTCTTTCATCATTAATAGCTTGTTGTTTTTGCAGCATTGATGAACATATAGAAGGATCCTCTAGCAAAAATTTGAACTTTTAGACCATCTGGAGCAGCCTGGACGTTCCTACCTTCTTCTAATAAATTTTTCCAATAAATTGTAAGCTTAGTGATCCTATTTTTCAAAGGATCACAAGCATTTTTGATCTTGTAACAATTAACAATAAAAAGAGCAAGTGGGCTACACAACGCCCACACCCCATCCCCCCCTGGAGGGATTCGTAGTGTCTCTTTTCTTGGAGTGTTTTTTATGTTTTTCTTGTAGTTCTTAATTAACACAAACACAATCATATTACAGGTTGTACACTTTTTTAGAAGTAACTGTTTTCACGTCCCCACCCCTCATACCAATGATGGAGAGGACGCAACTAGGCTGCTCCTGATATCAAACGGGAAAACTAACCCCAAAAACATAAAATGAAATGCATTGAATTGAAACATGCACAGATGCATAGATCATTAACATACAGTGGAAGCAAAACACATTCATTCAAGAATTCAACATGCTCATGTTAATTCATAAGCAAATACAGTTGCAGGGATAAAATACACAAGAATACTTATCTTGCAAAGAAGATGGCCCACAACTAGCAACGTAGTTGCAATGTTCCACCCAACCATATGCCAGTGTGCTCATCAATCTCTCAGCATCACTGCCACCCCCGAGCTGGGCATGATTCCACAAGGCATTAGGGAACAACAGGCTCACACATAGCCAAAACCATACGTTCACAGTCAAGCCAACACACCGTTGGGTTCATAGACCAGCCAAGCCATCCTGCTAATAAAGCACAGACAACCATCTAACAGATGGGTTCCTTGGACTTACTTTTCCAAGCCATTACAAGGATGCAACAAAACTTAGCCAAGCCAACACAGTTGGGTTTATCAGGCTACAAAGGAGCTGGAAAGGCTGACTGCTTATCTAGTGAGCTCAACCACAGAGCTATGGAAACCTACACCATATCTAGCCTGGCTTCTAAAACATCTACACACCCAACACAAGGAAGCATCCCCTTCTCTGCTACACAGTCCCTCAGGCTATGCCTTCCCTTCCAATGCTATTCAGGGCGTGCAAAGAAGAAAACCAACCCCCTAGATATGTCCATGAGGTTCCTTCTCACACTACATTAATCAAGATATTTCAGACCCCATTTCCACTCCCAAACCGGTTCAGACCAAAACAGCAGAGGCATACACAGCAATTTCAAGGTTCTAGACATGGAAGGAAACATCACGGGAGCCAAATTCAAAGGTCAATTGGGGAACAACATCCCTGTGACCAAAATCGATTTCACCAATCGATCAATAGCGTCATGTGGGTGAAAACAACTCAACAATCACTTAGATATCAGGATCTCTTCTTCCATATACTTCTCGCGTTGTCATAAACGATCCTCCCATCATGGGAGAATGGAAACGGACTACAAAAATGTGCAGGGGAAGATGGAGGATGGAGGACTAAGAAGAAAACCAGCTGCATGCTCCTGCATGAGGAAAATCAGGTGCTTGCATTAGTGTATGTGGTTCTCCCTCCCACATGAGGATAGTGAGTGAATCCTCTCCCCCTTTGGCATGTGTGTGCTCAAGGCTTATGACCCTGCCAGATTTGACGGTTGCCCATGCCTCCCAATCCCCAAGGTAATAACTTATTTTACCAACTTAGATTACTAGGCATAAAAGACAAAAAGGTTAGTTGACCACTCTATGGGTTTTCCTCCTTAGACATTTGGATTTTCCCCAAGTCTTAAAGGTTATAATGTTTCCCCCTCCCTATTCCTTGTGAAATCATGCCCTCATCTCTTTAACGTTGCGGCGCATAGCTAGTTTTGATATTTTTATTAATTTGCATTTTGCATGATGTCTCAAACATATCGTTCCTGGCTAGCATATGAACCATCGGCATCGATTTTAATTTTTGAAACATAAAACACTAAATCCATGTTGGGGCCTTTTCCTTGGGCTCCACGCCACAATTTAATACAATATTTACATCATATGCAATTCAATACTATGGGGTCAAAACCAGGGTGTTACATTCCCCTCCCCCTTCAATAGCATTGTCCTCAGTGCTTTACAAAAATTAATAGTTTCTACACTGGCACTGCCCTCAGTGCTCTGCTAAATTGAACCAAAAATGGATGTGCCCATCACATGGCATCCTCCAGCTCCCACATAGCCTCTTCAAGACCGCAATGCTTCTTCTACACCTTTATTTGTCCAATGGCACGATCTGGAAATCATCCAATCCCTTGCTTACGTGCATCAGCACACACTACACGATCTTTTTCTGGTCTTGGAGAATCCTTCTCCTCATATTGGAACATTTTTCAATGTCTTTGGCAGCCAGCAATACCTATGTTCAAGCCCCAAGAAATGAGTCAATTCCTTTGTTAGTATTCACAATATTTCCCAAAATCATAGATGAATCACATGCACATGTATATTGACATGTGCATGTATATTGACATGAATCACATGCACATGTATATTGACATGTGAACCAAATACTTATCTGCATAAGTAGCTTCTTTTGGTTCCACAGGTATCCGACTTGGCTTTATACAACCATGGCACTCACAACCCTGCCCCACCCCACACTTGGGTGTGCATTAAAGCATAGCCAATTTTTTGCAAGCTTCAGATCACCTAAAAATACCCCTCAACTGAGGTCTGACAGCTCTGTTCTTGAGCCCAACACCTCTTCGGGTGCTTCAATAGCAGTTATGTTAAAGAGCCTGCACCTCCTCTAGGTGCTTACCAAGCTCAGGTGCTTCCTTTCCGAACACCACAACATATTAATTCACATGTCAGATTCCTTCCTAGAGGATGCAATCTATAACAAGATTTTCAAAATCATGGCGGCATCATATGCTCATGTATTTTTAAAGAAAATCAATAACAACAAAATTTTGATAAGTAAACCAAATACTTATCTGTAAAACATCTCTCGAATGAGATCTGGTCAATCCCGCTTCAGAGCCTAACACCTCCTTGGGTGCTTAATGGAAGCTCTATTTTACGGGCCTAGCACCTCTTCCAAGTGCTTACCAATGCTCAGGCGCTTCCTTTCCAAGCGCCATAACAGATTAATTCACATGTCAATCTTCAGATTCATTTTCGCAGGATTTGTTTCTTAACAAGATTTCCAAAATCTTAGTTGAATCATTATGTACATGTATAATTACAAAAATTCAACCAGTATTTTCCAAGTAATCCAATACTTATCTGTATAGCATCTCTCAATCAACCCTGCTTCAGAGCCTAACACCTCTCTGGGTGCTCAATGACAGCTCTATCTTAAGGGCCCAGCACCTCCTCCAAGTGCTTACCAATTCTCAGGCGCTTACTTTCCAGACATCATAATACCTAGGGGTTATTCTCTTCACAGAGCCCCCACTCTCGTGACAGTCCCCTTACGGCGTGAATGTGTGCAAAAAGAAGTCTAACCAAATGTCTTACAACCTGGGTGTCCCTAGTGATGCATACCAGTGCCTAGATGGAAGGGGGATGAAGCTATGTACCCAAGTACATCCTTCCAGAGGAGCCATGTACCCCATGTACATGTTTTCATCGTCTCACCTGTGTTACATATAGACATGCAATTTACATTAGATGTCATTATAAAATTTCAATCATAGGTTTCCAAACCTATTCCAAACACATCCCTCCAAGGAGCCATGTACATCCAGTACATATTTTCATTATCTCGCCTGCGTTACATACAAGCATTCAGTTTATATGAGATTTCATCATAAAAATAATTGCAATCACAGGTTTTCAAACCTATTCCAAAGTTATCCCTTCGAGAAGCTATGTACACCCCGTACATCCTTCCGAGGATCCATGTACACCCAGTACATATTGTCATCATCTCACCTACGTTACATATATACATGCAATTTACATCAGATGTCATCATAAAAATAATTGCAATCATAGGTTTTCAAACCTATTCCAAACACATCCCTCCGAGAAGCTGTGTACACCCCGTACATCCTTCCGAGGAGCCATGTACACCCAGTACATCCTTCTGAGTAGCCATGTATCCCAAAAACGTCCTTCCAAGAAGCTATGTACTCCAGGGGCATACTTACATCATCTCACCTGCGTTACATACAAGTATGCAGTTCACATGAGATGTCATCATAAAATTTTCAAATCTATTTCATGCATACATGATTTCCCAAATATCAAACGATCAATAACATTGATATTCAAATAAAAATATGAATTCACAATTCAGCTTCCTGTAGAAAATGGTATTTTTGCAACCATGAGGCCATCCTCGTATTGTTTGGCTTTTGCAAGTGGGAGTACTTTTCCCTTACTTACACATGCTTCCCATAACCTGTACATCCGCATACAACATGCCATCCTGACACAATTCTAAATCAGCCAAAAAGTCACATTTAGTCAACAGGAAACCTCGGACATCAAGCAATGCAAGACAAGCATATCCATGGTTAGTATAATTCAAAACCATCACAGGAGATCACAGTCTCCCATCATCAACAGAAAAACTTGCAAACTAAAGTTTCAAAATCTATTCTCAGTCATGAGATCCTTCTCATGGCACATGGTAGTTTCCAGCCCTGGGTTTCATTGGTACAACCACACTGATCTGCTAAGGTCATTCTACCTGAGTCTTCAGGAAGTCCTCATGTGTATGCCCATACACACAAGGGCCATTTCCTCATGGAACTGTAAGTTCACATGTACGCTTTCCCAGCCTATACATAGGCTCAACTTTACCTGCAAAATCTTCTTTAGTGAACTTCCTGCAATACCCTACAAGTCCCACAAAAGATCTTGCGGCTGTTAACTTTCTTGGAGCAGGCCAACTCATCATGGCCTCAATATTTTTAGGGTCTACAGATATTCCTCTATCTGAGATAATGTGACCCAAATGATGAATTATATCTTAATAGAAGTCACATTTGCTCAAACCTACATACAACGTATGCTTCCTTAGCAATTCAAAGTTAGCCTCGAATGTTCCACATGTTCTTCCTCATTCTTAGAATACATAAGAATTCCATTAAGGAGAACAAGAACCAACCTTGCTCTGAAGGTTGTCTTATGAACAACTTCATCCTTGATCCTTACCTGTTGGTAACCAGACCCCAAGTCAATCTTGGAGAATACCTTTGATCCTCTCACTTGATCAAAGAGGTCATCAATCCTAGGAAAAGGATACTTGTTCTTCACAGTGACTAGCTTGTTCAAATGTCTGAACCAATACACAATCAGACTGTATCATATTTCTCCTTTTTCAAACCAAACTGGTGCTCCCCATGGGGACACACTTGTCCTGTTATACCTCTTTTACAACAACTCTTGCAGCTGCATCTTCAGCTCTATCATTTCTGGTGTACTCACCCTGTAGGGTGTCTTGGACACTGGTGCTTTACCTCGTGATAGCCCTCCAACCTAGGAGTATCATTATTTGATTGATCCTGTCGTTGCGTCGAAAAAATATCAAACTTCCTTCCAATGTGTCAAAAAAATATCCAAGTTTCTTTCGATCAAGTCGTCCGCTGCATCGGAAAACTTTCTAAAGTTTCATCCAATCAGACCGTCCACTGCATCAGAAAACTTTCCGCATTTCTCTGGGCCAAGCCCTCCGCCGTTGCAGAAATAACTTCTCTTTTCTTCCTTTGTGGGAACTTACCAACTCTATCGCCGTAGCAGAAATAATTTTGACTTTCATCCACTACGTCGAAAAACTTTCCGATTTTCATTCGTTGCATCGTGTTAGAAAAATATTGAACTTTTTGTCGCTGTTTCTGAAAAATTCCGAACTATGTTCCGATCTGCTCAGCCGATCCATCGGCAAAATCCTCCAAAATCCGTTGATTTCAACACTTAGAAAAATTTTCGTAAAAATTTTCCCTTCTCTGACGTCAGCGAAAATTTCAACTTCTACCAAACATGCGTAGAGTCAATTCTCCTTCTCCTGCTGATATGCATCGGCTCCATCTTCCTTTTCCTACCGACATGCATCGGCTTTCTTTCCCTTTTCCTGCCGACACGCATTGACTTTTTTCTAATCAGCAACATCCACCTAGCCTTCCACCGTTGCAGAAAACATTTTCCCCTCTCTTGCCGATTTTCCACACTTAGAATTTGTTTTCTTCTTTGGCAAAACTTAGGTGGACCCATCCGCTGTGTCAGCTAAAAGATTCCAACACAGTCGACGCCTTCAGTTGCGATCCCCGTCGGCTCCCTTCAGACAACGCAACCGACACTGCTGAAAATATTTCATCCAACCTAGCAGACGCTTCGGCTCGACTTCATCTTCTTCCGCTGATAAGCAAACACTTAGATGAATTTCTTTCTTCCTTCGTCGGCTCCCTTTCGATGGCACAGCTAACGTTTCGGCTTGGCTTCGCCCCTTCGCGCCGATATGTCGTTGCGGCATCATCGACTCTTCCTTAGACAACGCATCCGACACTATCGGCTCACCTTCAGTGTTTGCATCTGACACTGTCGCAACTGCTTCTTTCATCTCAGCCGAAAAAGGATAATTCTCTCCAATACTTAGAAAATTTTGTAATCTTTTTTTGCTGCTGTTAGCTTCTTCCTGCTGAACACAGGTTGATCCTTCATGGCCCATTGAGGCCCAAAGCTACAACATGAGCTCTGATACCACACTGTCACGTCCCCACCCCTCATACCGACGATGGAGAGGACGCGAATAGGATGCTCCTACTATCAAACGGCCAAACTAGCCCCACGAACATAAAATGAAATGCATTGAATTGAAACATGCACAGATGCATAGATCATTAACATATAGCGGAAGCAAAACACATTCATTCAAGCATTCAACATGTTCATGTTAATTCATAATCAAATACAATTGTAGGGATAAAATACACAAGAATACTTATCTTGCAAAGAAGTTGGCCCGCAACTAGCTACGTCGCTGCAACGTTCCACCCAACCATAGGCCAGTGTGTTCATTAATCTCTCAACATCACTGCCACCCCCGAGCTGGGCATGATTCCACAAGGCATTAGGGAACAATAGGCTCACACATAGCCAAAACCATATGTTCACAGTCAAGCCAACACATCGTTGGGTTCACAGACCAGCCAAGCCATCCTGCTAATAAAGCACAGACAACCATCTAACAAATAGGTTCCTTGGACTTACTTTGCCAATCCATCACAAGGATGCAACAAAACGCAGGAAAGCCAATACAGTTGCGTTTATCAGGATACAAAGGAGTTGGAAAGGCTGACTGCTAAGCTAGTGAGCTCAACCATAGAGTTATGGACACCTGCACTAGATCTAGACTGGCTTCTAAAACATCTACACACCCAACACAAGGAATCATCCCCTTCTCTGCTACACAGTCCATTAGTCTATGCCTTCCCTTCCAATGCTATTCAAGGTGTGCAAAGAAGAAAACCAGCCCCCTAGATCTGTCTGTGAGGTTCCTTCTCACACTAGATTAATCAAGCTAGTTCAGACCCCATTTCCACTACCAAACTAGTTCAGACCAAAATAGCAGAGGCATACACAACAATTTCAAGGTTCTGGACATGGAAGGAAACATCACAGGAGCCAAATTCGAAGGTCAATTAGGGAACAATAGCCCTGTGACTAAAATCGATTTCACCAATCGATCAATAGCGTCACGTGGGTGAAAACGGCTCAACAACCATTTAGAGATCAGGGTCCCTTCTTCCATCTACTGCTCATGTTGTCATAAACGATCCTCCCACCATGGGATAATGGAAATTGACTGGAAAAACTTGCAGGGGAAGACAGAGGATGGAGGACTGAGGAGAAAACCAGCTGCGTGCGCCTACGTGAGTGTATGTGGTTCTTCCCTCCCACGTTAGGATTGTGAGTGAATCCTCTCCCCTTGGGCATTTGTGTGGTCAAGGCTGATGACCTTGCCAGATTTGACGGCTACCCATGCCTCCCAATCCCCAAGGAAATAACTTATTTTACCAACTTAGATGACTGGGCATAAAAGATAAAAAGGGTAGTTGACCACTCTATGGGTTTTCCCCCTTAGAAATTTGGATTTTCCCCAAGGCTCAAAGGTTATAATGTTTCCCCCTCCCTATTCCTTGTGAAATCATGCTTCCATCTCTCTAACGTTGCGGCGCATAGCTAGTTGTGGTATTTTTATTAATTTTCATTTTACATGATGTCTCAAACATATCATGCCTAGCTAGCACATGAACCATCGGCATCGATTTTAATTGTCGAAACATAAAACACTAAATCCATGGTGGGTCATTTTCCTTGGGCTCCACACCACAATTTAATACAATTTTTACATCATATGCAATTTAATACCATGGGGTTAAAACTGGGGTGTTACAATTTTAGTTTAAAGTTGATGTAAATTTATTAGTTTTTGTAAAGAACACTAATCCACTACAATTTTTCCTAGTACCGAAAGGGAAAATAAAATCATAGTGTAGTAATTAGTCTCGTAATTTTGTTTATATTTACACAAGGACGCAGTCCGTCCCAGAAGGGTTGTATCGTTTTGTACTTTGCTTTTTTTCAATTGGAACAAACATCTACTTCTTCTATGTATGCTCTACCCCTCACAGCTATGTCTGAATATTGGGGATATAAAAAACGAAAGTGTGCATTAATTAACTACTCAAATTTAATTTAATCAACTCACATTAATAAAATTAACATCCCCTAAACATTACGAAAATCCGACGTAAACAAGTTTGGTGAATAGTGGGCAAATTCTTCAGGCAAATCGGGAACAACTAGAAAGTGACCGTGGGGTCTCATTAGGCTACATCCTTGTTGGTGTAGTGTTGAACACCCCCCCACAACTCCATCTAGCCCACATTTTCCTGTGCAGAGCTACTTTTCCCAAAATCCGGACATATTCCTTGTACCATCCGGTATATCAGGAATCCCCTCCCTCCTTCAATCAATTCATCTTTTAAATAATAAAATTAACCAAGAACACAATTGCAAAACATTTACTTTACAGCAACATTTTTTGACTCCACGACATAGGCCTTTAATATTTATTATTTGCTTCATTCAGTTAAGCTATATTTTGTCGTGATTATTCTATTTCACATATGTTGTATAGTTGATTTAATTCTACAATTGTATTGATTAATATATTAACCTTCAAACTCCTAAACAACAATTTTTCATCCAAAACAACTAAGTACCTAAAGCCTTAGTGATATTAATAGGGTCTACCCCCCTTGGCTTCGTTAGGAGTTAAGCCTAAATGGAGGAGTCAAGATCAAGTAACAGTACTTAACTCAAGACTTGACCCCAAGGACTCACCAAGCAGCTTGAATGTTTCTATTGCGTTAATCCCATGTACGTAAGAGGCAGCAACACTAGGAATTCATACATCACATATATACAATGTTTACATATAAAGCCAATACATTCTAAGGCTCAAAATGGGTGTAGTATAGGTTACGTGGAGGATGGAATAGCAGGATTGATGTATGGCAACAATTGATAACTACTTGTTACAAATTGGAGGAAAGGAAGAGTTCGTTATTTTCAAAATAAATTACTATTGTTGAAAAATTGAAGGACCCTTCCCTCGAAAAGATGATATGTTAATTTCCAAGAAATAAGTAGAGGTAGAACTAAGCATAATGAAAGTCATCTTTGGTGTTGAGTTTTATATCCTCACAAACTTTCTTGAGGTTGAGATAAGAAAATGGTTGGTATAATTTGTTACTGACATGGAATACATGGCTATTGCTCGTCAACAACGTGCATAATTGAATGAAATCGAGGATGAATTTTTTTCTCTAACAATGAAAGAAGAAATCAATATCGGTTCGTTGCATGGGTATATTGAGTTATGGGTAAATAATGTAATCAATTTGATTTACAAGATTCTCTAGAACTTGTGAATAAAGTTAGACCAAGTTCTAAATGACAGTCGCAATAGTTAGGTTTCTAGATGTAGGAGAAGGATTTTATTTAATGAAGCTTAGAAAAGAAGAGGGTACTCAAAACCCGTTACTCACCTCTCATCTATGAGTATATAATTTTACATTTTATGTTTTCCTTTTTTGTGTTATTTCCTTCACAATCAGTGTCTCATCCAACCTTTTTGTTCCATGGTATTTGGCATTAGGGTCAAGTTTTGATTATCATCCATATTTAGTCTAGGTCTATGTTTCGAGCCCATGGGAGCCCCATGGACTAGAAGGAAAACACATTATTTTGTTGTTCTCTTAGATTATAGGAATTTTGTGTTACCATTGACAAACCTTATTTTTTTATTGTGGACAATTATTATTTTGGGATCTAACTTTTGTATACATTTGATTCATACACCACAGAAGACTAATCGAGAGGATGTCTTTTTTTATTTCAAATGATATTTGATGAATCTAAGTCTTGAGGATATTTTTTCCCATACATATTTATGATATTCGCAATGGAAAATCATTTAAATCATTTTGAAAGGACCTTTGTTATCTCTCTGTTTTCTTCTATCATGATATCTAGTTGCATCTCCTACTTGCATCTATTAAAAAGGCATGTTATGGTCAAACTGAACATTTGTTCCATGATAACATGACCTCTTCCTATTTTCTTATTTTTATAATCCATATAACCCATTCAATGTCATGGTTGAACTTGATAAAAAAGTATGGTTATTATTGAACCTTTCTTTTTAAAAAGAAAAATATGATCAAAAGAATTGAAGGGTTTCTTGCCTAGCGTTTCTACCTTTTTCATTGTCCCATAACTTTAGTAAATATCATCCATACATTAAGAGAGGAGTATCACCTCTATACAAATTGAGATATTTCTTGTTTCCTCATGATACTTCTCTCAGCATTAAACATTTTCCTTTTGGAAAAATTGATCAACAAGACCACCCTCTCTCACCCATCTAGCCAAATTCCTTGGGATAAATAAACTATAATCACTAATGATGCAATATTGTATATCAAATGAAACTCTACGTTGTACATATGTCATATGATAAACTAAAAGAAGATTATTCTTCAAGGAAAGAACAAATAGAACATCACTCAACTCAAGAATGTCACCTAAATGCATCTGCAAGGAAATAGAGCCATCTCCTCTCACAAAATAAGTAGGCTCATCACCAAGCCACATACTCATGCCTCCCTCTTACTATGAAGCTTGATAGACATTATGTTAGAAGACAAGCAAGAGACCGTAGCCATCTCCATCCCAAAATATCAACAATATGAAGAAGACAAAACCTTTATAGGATTAAAGTGCTACTCTCAAGCAACATAGGATTTCACATCCAACAACCTCAACAACCTATCTTAAATACACCACCACTAAAATACCAACTCCCTCTTTCACCAAAAGAGTGATCTCTTCCAAATTAGCTATGGTACCATGTATAAATTTATTATTCTAGGGAAATTAATGCAACTTCAAAAAAATTACTTCAGAAAGAAGTTTCCTAAATTTTAACCCTGTGAATTTATATATTTGGAATGATCCAAAATATAATTTTCAATAGCAACTAATGGACAATATTTCACTATTTTCAACTGTAGTAAGCAAGGTGATCCAAGAGAAAATATACTAAGTGTGCCAACAAGTTTTAGCCTAGGCTAGGGCAATGTTATGATGCTTAAACTGACTTTATGACAATAGTAATTACAATAGTAAATCAATCTAAATATCTTCAATCTCAATGTTAACTAGTGTTATGTCAAATCATTGAGACATACAAGTGTTGGAAATTTTGAAACCATGAAGATAAAGATAGTTAAAAACAAAATATGTTATAAGACAATTTGGGATATTCGAAAAAATTCACACACACACAAGATATAATGTTTAGGTACAAATTCTCAACTTGTCACAGTTTTGGGCAACTAAAATTTCACACACACGAGATAAATTTCAAGTACATACTTTCAACTTATCATAAGTTAGTTCAACCCTCCAATCTCTCCAAAAATATAGTTAGGGAAACAAGCATTACACTAGAAAGTATTCTTAGGGAAGACATCTCCCCTTATCCTCCTCGATAAGAACAACCTAGGGTTTGATCCACAAAAACTTAAGTACTCCAATGTCTTCAAAGGATGAAACCCTAGACCTAATATTCAAGATGGTCCTGGAAACCCTAACACCTCCAATTCATAAAGATAAAGTACAAAGGCAAAGAGATTATTGTACCACTCTCCTCCCATCTATAACATGATATCATCATGAAGTTAATGAAAGGACTTTCTCCTTCCTCTTTATATATATGAAAGGTAAGGGAATCCAACAATACAAATGTGGGAATAAACCCTTACAAGCACCATATTACAAACACAAGTAAGATCAAACATAAAAAGTATTACACTCCAAGGGTACACATGTCAAGCTCCAGAATGATGTACACAATTTCAATCAAAGGTGCTCCATAAGATGTATCCAATGCTCCTCCTGAGCCATGTGCTCCACCAGGTCAAGTCTGCTTGCATGAATAGTATCACAACCTAAGCATCCCTAATTCAAATCCTACCCCATGAAAGCATCCAAGCCACCCCATGTTGTATAGGTATCAGTTCCCCACTCTAAAATTCTGAATGATCCTCCTCCAATGCAAGGTGTCCTCTCAAGAAACCAACCAATGTCACGTGTCCATCATGAATAATGTCCACAAGTATTCTAGAGATATACATCACTCAAATGAAGAATGTCATGCAAGCATCCAACTAATGTCAAACAAACATTGAGTAAGCCACCTCCAATGTGCAAATCCATCATGGATCATCCAATGACTAATCATACACTATGTACCCCAAATCTCATGAAGCACCTACAAGCATGCTATAAACACTTTCGGAGTAACCCCAAAAGCAAACAATTGGGAAAATCTAGAAGACACTAATATCCAAAGAGAGTTTCTTAACATGATTCAAGAACACCTCACACCCCCCAATGGGGTGATAAGAAGGAATGACAAGTGAAATCAATGTAGCGAGTGGTGAAGGCATATATAGAATTCATGTAGGAAAAGGGGCGATATGGTGGGAAAGCTCTAAATATAGCCTATATTATTAAACTCCAAAGCTATAACCATAGATTACCTAACCATAACCATAACCTAAAGAAGGAAAGGGGGGAAGTAGAAGAAGCTCTGCCTAAAATCCAAGGCAAAAGGAGACCTCCCAAGCATAAGGGTTATGAGGATGGAACCTCCAAACATTTTTTTGAGCATAGGGTTCTTCCACGTTTCACTTATATTAGCACTCCAAGGATATGATTGCATGCCAAATGGACACGGCCTCAAAGGAAGACAACCCCATCATGAACACCATTCTAGACAGGTTACACTAGCATGATGACAAATACTACTACCTTTGCAATTCCATCCAATGGCTTGAAAAAGGACCAAAATATAGTGGGGAACCAAGTTCCTAGGAGGACTCTCCAGCTATAGAGGCAAACCTAGAGACCATGGGATCCAACCATCAACACCCCATCTACCTAGTAAAGGACGAAGGCTATCAAATAGTTTTTCTTGTTCATATATTTCTTTGGGATTAGGTTTTTTGAGTTTTTCATTTACTTCAAAGTTACCTTAGGTTTTGAAGGCTAGGGGTCAAATTATATCTACCACTACCTAGATGTTATCAATCAATACCCTACCTTCTAACTTAAAAAAACCTATAAAGATGATGTGGTTTATCTCCATCTGCATATGATAGTGGTTGTTATGAAAGGTCCTCTCTATTTGGATCTACATGGTCGTGGTGAACCTTTTAACTACCATATTCAACCATTCATGTATTCAATTGGGAGTTAGTGTTAGGATTGGTACATGGGACCCCAACTTACAGAAGATCTTCTTAGACTACTTTAGAAATGCAGCTAGTATTTGTACATGGGACCTTGGCTTATGGATGAGCTTCTTGGACTACTTCAATGTTGAGGCCATACATTGACTAGTTAGCACCCATACATGAGACCTTGGTTTAAGGTTCTGCACCATCACTGCATTGAGGACAACGCTTCTCAAAAGGAGATGGAAAGGTGGGATCCTCCCTAGGGGTGTAATAGGTGCATATAAGCTTGTTAATAAGATAGGTATGATGCCCAATTAATGTAAAGGGAATTGTGTCCACTATTAAATAAAGCCACTAAATAGTTAGCATTGAGTAAATGTAATGTGGATTCATTAAAAAATACTCACTAAGTACTTACCATTTGGCTAGTGTTAGGCTTTGCTATATAGTTATAAAAAATAAAAGTGTCATCCTTATGTGATCATGTATTATAATAATATTGTATTGGAACCTAGCTTATTAAGAAGTTGCCTCCTCAAAAAGGCAAGTGAATAGGAGTTGATCCTTCCATAAAAGGGTCATAATGTTTTTCTTATTATGGAAATATGAGGATTTTCTTGAATGTTGAATTTTTATGAGCATCTTAAGCACTAAAGAACATTACAATGTGAACGATTTGTCATGGTGGGGAGGATTGCTCCTACATAGAAAAAGAGAAAGGGAGTTGGTGAATCCATTTAAACTTAGAGGTAAGTAGGTACATTAAGTCTTGATTTGAGGAGTTGTACAATGATTAGGGAAGAAGATATGCAAATATATAATCTAAGTTTTTCCTAGCCAATAAATAATTATAAGAAAAGTGGTCTAGCTAATCATGAGGTTGAAAAAAATGAACAATGTGCCGCACTACTTTTAAAAGACACAAGATCTGTGTATCTAATTCAATCTGCTAAACTAGGGTAGCAAGACAATGGAACCCAAATTGAGTTGGATATGGGATATGTGACAACTTCTTCCTAATGAATATAATATATCAAAATATAAATATTTCTAATAAAACAAACATATCTAGAATGGATCTCATAATAAACTACACAAATATGAAGTGTTATGATTCGAACTTCATATTACATAGTTCACATATATGGTAGCCACAAGATATGTGATGGCCAACTTCCATCCTTAGCTAGTGAGAATATACATGCATTGCCCAACATGAGAGCTAAGGATATAAGGTTGTTAGACCCTAAAATATTTTAGGGTGAAGATATTCGAACTTCATATTACATAGTTCACATATATGTTCGCCAAAAGATGTGATGGCCAACTTCCACCCTTAGCTAGTGAGAATAGACCTACATTGCCCAAGATGAGAGCTAAGGCTATCAGGTTGATAGAACATCAAATAATTTAGGGTGAAGATATTTGAACTTCATACTACATAGTTCACATATATGTTGGTCACAAGATATGTGATGGCCAACTCCCATCCTTAGCTAGTGAGAATATACCTGCATTAACTAAGATGAAAGCTAAGGCTATAAGGTTGTTAGACCCTAATATAATTTAAGGTGGAGATAGAAAGCAATCTCAATATGGAGTCATAAGCATTGGTCATGGTTCAAAATTTAAAAAAAAATTGAAAAGTAAACTCAAAGAGATTAGCAACATAGTAAGATTAAAGGAACTTTGAGGGGGTAAAAAAGTTAACATAGAACATTTTTGTTATCTTCAATGTCATAATATAAGAGCCAATAGAGATACTTTAAACTTTAAAAGAGGTGCATGTTGTGTATTGTGTAGTGAAAAAAACTAGACATGAAATTGGGGGTTACTAAGTATTAGTATGGGTACTTGTTGGACATGAAATTGCAGGTTACCAAGTAATAACTACAAGCACTTGTTTGGTGTAGAATTAACATTCCATGTCTCTAGCATGAGACTTGTTGGATGTGAGTACATGTCACATTGTTGGATGTGAATACCCACAATATTTTTAATAGACCTACATGGAAATAATTTAAAAAAACATGAAAATGCATCTCATTACATTAAAAAGAAAGAGACAAAAACTCATTCAAGAAAAAAAAAACATGCATAAACATATATTGAACAAAGACATAAACACAATCACCAAAACATTTTATTATAGCATAACCAAATTTTCTCTTGTGCATATAATAGAACCCACTAGGTGTATCTAATTTCACCCAATCCCCCATCAACTTCAATTCACCCACCTTCCCTTTATCCAAATTTTATGCTTCATGTTACTAAAATTAGGTTTAATAAATTTGTACCTCACTATTCTCCTTCAATGAAATAAATTAACAATGTAATTTTTTAATCCTTATGTTGCAGCAATGACCCAAGCTTCCATGTCCAATGTGAATTCACCACATGTTAAATTCAATCATTGTTTTGCAAATGCACATAAAATCCCCCTTAAGATATCTTCTAGGAGCCTAGAACCTTAACAAACATGGAAATCTACTTTCAATGCTTAGAGGGACACCCAATTAACAACTTCTATAACATGGTATATAAGAACACTCAATAAAACCAAAGGAAAAAACTCACTCCAACAAAAGGATACATACATCCATTACACAGAGATATTGAAAGAATAATTGAGACATTTTGTTACAAAGGAACCTCAATCTCACACTTAACATAACTATCTCTACTTTTAGTTTTCTATCATCATTTTTTACATTTTTCTGTCACATTTTTTAAAAATATATATATGTTTTTAATACAAATTTTGTATTAAAAAACTCCAATTGATTGTACATTTGTAAGTATGACTTTGCCCAAAGGAAAAGCTATATAGAAAACTACTAAATTGCATGGAAAATTAATCAATATAGACCCATTTATCTCCGGTTTTACAAAGCACCAAGAGAGATCAAATCGGTAAACCTTTGACTACTAAACTATAATACACATCCCTCTCACCACTATGCTACCGCACATCGATACATGCATTCTTAATTTTTTTATTTTTTATTTTTTTAGATGGACACTTCCCTCTCACCACTATGATACAAAGCACTGACGCATGCATTATTTCTTATTCTTCTTCATCTTACTTTCATTTTTTTTATTTTTATGGGAAGACAAACACTTCCCCACTCGGGCTGTAAAAATGTGCCTTCTCTGTGCAATGAAAATGAAAGAAAATATATAGCAATGTTAAGTGTGTAAAATAGTGAAAAAGAAGTACAATGTAGAATGATAATTAATCACAACTTATTCAGTTTAAATAATTACTTAATCTTCTTGATGGTCATTTGAAATGGTGCTGAGTTATATTTAATCTTATGCAAAATAAAAACCTTATCAATTGATTTTATAGTTATAAGAGGGTAAAAATAACAAATAGTCATAAAATCAATTAAAAATTAAAATTTTAAAAATTAAGAAATAAAAAACTTCACTCTATTTAAAAACACAAAACCATCTAAACCAAGATCTCATATATAACTCCAAATTACAAAGTATGGTCCGTGTAAAAGAAAAGAAAAAACACAAAACGATAGCATAAAACATAAAGTATGGCATAACTTCCATTAATCTTAAATATCATATATATATTTAAATACATATTTAGAAACACAAAACCATCTAAACCAAGGTTTCATATACAACTCCGAATAACAAATTATGGTCCAATCATGTAAAAAAAACCACAAAACAATGTAACAGAAAACATAAAGTATGACATAACTTCTATTCATCTTAAATATCATATATATATACTTTAAAGTAACTAATATATGTGATATTTAGATACATATTATAGGTATATCACACAGCCAAATTATTGGAGATGGAAAGACACATGAGGAGATGATATTTATATACTAACATTGATTTATCTATAACCATGTTAGTAGGCATGTGTAAAGGTAAGGACCGGCAAAGATCCAGCATAAACCCAAATCTATCAAGCACCAAAAGAGATCAAATTTTTCTTTACACATTAAACAAAAAAATTACACCTAAGCTATCGTATCCCTTGATATATCTAGGTTTAAGATCAAATCAATATAATTTCATTTTTTTGTTTAAGACAACATCATTTGTAATTTCTTATTTTTTTATATGGGAATCCATGTTACATAACATTACACAACGTTACGCATTACAACATCTCCCCCATACTAGGTTGTAAGCACCTTGCTACTTGGTGCAACAAGACATAAGATGTCAAATAAAAGGTCAATTTTTTTTAGTAGGTAAACAGATGGACTTAAAAATATCTACTATAGAATACTTGAGGCATGTATGTAGATCTAAATAACAAAAATAAGTTTATATATATATATATATATATATTCTTTGCAATTACTTAACTTGTCTTTAAACAAAGAATAGCTAGAAGCTGAAGTAAAGCTGGCAAAATACTGAAAAAGAAGAAAAAAAATGTGAGAAGGGAAGTAAGATGCCTGCATTTCATAGGTTTTGGAAGGTGTCCAGCAATGTCCAATATTGAATATTGGTAAATCTGCTTCGTGCCACTTTTTGTTTGCAACATCTGGCTTGTCTAACTTAAAAGTGGAGTTAACAATTCTAAATGCATACTTAGGCAGACTCCCCTGGTGTACAAGAAAAGGTGAGTAATAGTACTTGATGAAGTTAAATGTACTAAACCGGACCAAATATGGTATACACCTTGTAATTTTGTGTCCATTTACTTCATAAACCGACTGCTTATCAGCTACACCTTCCATGAAGAGGCAGATAAGAGACTCCCATTGTGTTTTGGCCATGGAATCTCCAACAAACACGCCTTGCATTGCAATCATTTTAGGATATCATATGCACTAAACCTGCAGCCACACTAAGTCTAGTCAAGAATCAAGAGCTTATGAATTTATGTGAAATAAGGTTAAAATAGTAAATTAAATAACTTGAAATGTAGGCTTTCACAGTTTTAAATAGTTGTTGGAAAATATTTTGGTTGTAGCCGCATTTAACATAGGTCATATTCTTCATTGCTCCCTAATGATGAGTTAAGTGTTCCCCAAAAGTCATTGGACTGAGAATTCTAATGTAGTTAGAAACAAAATAAAATTCTCTAGCAAATTACAATAGACTCTATACAACATCATAAAAGATGAAACAAGATAGTGAATATAAACTTTAGAAATAGAAAACCATTGTGTCCAAAAGGGATAATGTGGTCTTCCAATTCGTTGCATAGTAAAAAGCTAACTGCAAATGAAGTTATTCAGATTTACATTGGTGTATCACAACTCTGGGGTTGCCATCTCCATTTCAAGTAGTCTTTATCTTTTCGGCCATTGTTCTGACAACGAAAACCCAGTTCTCCATTTAAAGTAGTCTTTATCTTTCCGGCCATTGTTCTGACAACGAAAACCCAGTTCTGCAAAAGGATAGGCAGAGGCAGTGTACAAAGGGTATGTCCTATCATGAACCCATTTCTTATTGAAAATGTCACAATTGTGGGAAAATGTCACATACCTTTGAATGACATCGTTGACTCCTGCATTAAGTTGGCTAGAAGAAATAAACCCCCCATTTCTTATTGAAAATGTCACAATTGTGAGAAAATGTCACATACCTTGAATGACATCGTTGACTCCTGCATTAAGTTGGCTAGAAGAAATAAACCCCTTTTGCTAGAAAACTGAGGATAAAAAAGTCAATGGTAGGTGATGATTATACTTATAGATGAAGAGAAGGATTACTGCTAAGTGGCAAAAACACTGCTGCCCATTCTTGTGTAGTCCTCCTGATCCAAATACATAATGCCTTTGAGCGAAATAATTCTGCAGAGTGAGAGCTCCAAGGGCTTTTGACAATGGTCTTCCAAGGAATTGATATACCTCGATATGTATATGCTGCCAAGAGTATTGCTATGCTACTACATTTTCCTCAGGTATCAGAGCACTTTGACAGAACTCTTCCCCCTGCCCCTATGATCGATTACAAGAAAACATGGTCATTTTTCGACGGAGCTGCACAAGGAAGACCAGGCATTGGCGCTACATGTGCTTTACATTTCTGAACATCATTACTACAAATATTCTGCTGTCATTGGACCATCTACTAACAACAAAGCAGAGTTAACAGCAGTACTGATTCTCTACAAGTACCCGGTGATTCTCTCCTTGTCATAGAGTGGATCTCTCACAAAAGGCCACCTAGGAACATCTATCTCGGGCCAATCTATGATGAAATTATTCTCTATCTGCGCTTCTTCCGGGACATCACTTTCAAGCATACATACCAGGAGCGGAACACACTGACAAATCATCTATCCAAGCAGGGATTATTGCTCGCATCAGGTATTATCACAGCATGGGAGACAAACAACGACACTATTAAAGAATTGGATCCTGGACCATACTTCACATAAATTAATATGCCCATATTTTATATGGGCTATATGGGAGTGCAGTCATCCAGCACTGTTATTTGGTCAATATGAAGATATTTGCCATATGCAACTATATGTAATGAATTATACTAGGATCAGCTTGTCTTTTTGAATATGTAATGAATTATACTTGTATCAGCTTGTCTTTTTGACAGAATGTAATATGATACAATCATGACTGAAAAGATATGTAAGGCTGCCATAGCCAATGAACAATAAGGCCTTCGAGCTATTTAATTAATTCAGGCTGTGAATTTTTTTCCGGGAAAAAAAAAGTTGACAATGATTTAGTTATAGAGACAGGCTGAAACTAAAGAATGAAATAATCACCTGCCCCTCATCAGGAAGTAAATTAAAAAAATAAAGCCATTATGTTGTTGCAAAGTTATTTATTCATGCCTAGACAACAGTAGTTTTGTTTACAGTAGCATTCCAGCTTCTGCAGTGATATTATTGTAGCAAAGTTGTATTTATTCATGGCTAGGCACCAGTAGTTGTGTTTACTGTAGCATTTCAGCTTCTGCAGTGATGTCGCAAAGTTATATTTATTCATGGCTAGGCACTAGTAAGTGTTTACAGTAGCCTTTTAGCTTCTCATAATAGGTGCCAATGCAGAAAAATCCAAAAGAAACTTAGCATGGATTATCATTCATGACCTCCAAGCACAATATCCAAGTGATGGCCAACCTAGTTAATGGAAGGACTGTTGTTGCTAGAGAGGATGAAACTGGAGAAGTGTCTAGCAAATTATCCACAGTGCCATTAAACCACGGGTTATTGTTCTAGAAACAAACAAGGTTGTTATGTAACTGTTATTTCATGTATAGGCTTGCTAGGATTCCGTTGGCATCCCTATATTATAAAATATCATAATTATCAATCTCAGGAATTCACAAAAAACATCCAATGCCACTAGAAATGACAATCAGTGACTACCAATCTGAACCGATGCCCTAACGTTCCGAAATCATAAAGCAAGATAAAACAGGATCAAACAAAAGAATTTGAACTACACATGACAACAAAAATGAGAAAAAGGACAGTGAAAAAAATCAACTATAAATCCCTAGAGTCCTGCTTCACTTCCAAATGAGAAACAATCATACATGTGCCACATGCAAAAGTTACAATACCAGCATAGATCCATCTTAAGAAGGATCTACCAAGCACCGGAAGGGATCAAATCCTTCTAACTGCAAACCCCTTTTTTAGAGTGGAAATATTGAGGAAATGTGAACGCAATGTTTATGGTTTTAATTTGTAGTCTTATATATGTGGTTCTAAAAAATATTTTAAATCTAAATTGAGCCGACATGTTATTTTTTATAACATTATATTATTTTTTATAAAGGACATGTGTCAGCTCTAGGACAAGCACGGAAGGACTTACACATCTCCCCCTACTGGGCTGTAGAATGCGCCTCTTCGGCACAACAAAGCACATAATAAAACAGCAGAGCTCCAATATTCAGTCATTCATCATACCCACATTAACAAATCAATAGTGTTGAGGGTGGGGTTGGTCACTCGGGCTGAGGCATTTTCAAAAACAAAAGCACATTGATATCGAGGATTGTCAATCTGGCCATGATATCAGTTTATATCAAGGGCAGATTACATTAATCAGCTAAAAAATAAAAATAAGTATAATATTTGAGAACATGAAACTATGAAAAATGAGATGTCTATTTTAGTACAACAAATTTAAACCCAAGTTCCATATACATATAGAAGTAATTAACATCACCCCAATGGAATTGTATAGTTCCTCGAAATCATGGTAAGAAATATTGCAATATAAAAATTCATACTTCAACCTAATACGAAAGGAAAACCTCATTAAAACTTCGCCGTATCTGAATATATTATTTTTAATTTTGATTATAAATTAAAATATCCTATGTTTATGGTAAGTTAATCATGTTTACAGGGATGAGTTGTAAAGCCATCGTCATAGATGATCAATCTAAAGTTTTAGTAATTAGATGAGAGGCTCCATGCACCTCATAGCAAAGCTATTGATAATGATTTGCAAATCAAACTATGCTTGATTAAATATAGATAACTAAAATCCACAAATACAAGCTGATGACATATTCATCAACTTTTGCCAAACCTGCACCAAATGCAGTGATTAGTAATATAACCACCTTTAAAGTTGTGGTTAATGTGCTAATAATATTTGATCAGCCAGGCATCCAAGTTTGAAATCTATGTAAAATACGTCCAACAAGATATTTGAATTGTCCTCACTGAATTCAATAGATAGTCATGGGTATAGTGGTAGTTATATGAGCTAGTCTCAATCCATGGCATTCCATCAAGACATCGAGCCATAGATACTCACATAAAATCCTGGGGATCCACTACTCTATGAAGAAACTTAATGTTCCGCGACCTCCTCAACCATCCTTAAAACCTGCCTCGTTGGTCTTCTTTCTGGAGATGAAGCTATACAGGAAACTATAAATCTAAGAATATTATCAGCTTATCCTCTGGGCAGTCAGTGGAAGAGACAGAGCCATCAATAACACCTGATTCAAGTTCTGCTCAAACATAACGAACATAAGTTTTGTATATCTATGGCTTGTCGATGGATTGCAACAGGATCTTTCCAGTAAGAAGCTCAAGAAACAGTACCCCAAATCTGTAGACATCTGATTCAGGTCCCATTCTCTTGTCAGATTTGATACATTCAGGAGCCTTGTAGAGTCTAGACTAAGAGGGTTGTGTCCTCAGATTCCTCGGTGTCAAACACAGTAAGGTCATAGTCTGTAATACAAGCTTCAAAATCCCCTCCTAGTAGAACATTGGTATACTTGAGGTTACCATGCTAAAATCTAGATGCCTTGTGCAGCTGGGCCAATGCACAGGCTACATCTTCAGTAATCTTGAAGCAGGAGGTCCAGTGCAAAGGCTTCCTCATTGATTTTAAACCTAAGAAACCAGTGAAATAACATAAATCAGAAGTGGAATTCTACATACAATGTTGCCTCTTTCTATTAGATGGCATTATAGTTATATGTATTATGAATAACACTGTAATTCAATGATTCCCCTTAGTTTTCCATCCAATCCTTATTGAAAGGTTAAACCTTCAAATAATTGGCCTTGAAAGGTCTTACTGGCTTGGTGCTGACTAAAAGTTGAATCCTCCTTAGCCAATTAAGCTTGTGCCAATGAAGCCTTTTCTGGGTTGATTGTGACAAATCAAGCACTTAGTAGTCCATTGCCTAGTAGAATCCAAGATGCTTTGTATAAACAACCATATTGGGCATTATAAACCTATCTCTTCTCATATCATCACCTAAAATTAGGTTTTCTGATCATTTTCTGAAAATATCCATATTCATTGTAGTTACATATTTGAAAATATAGTTTGAAAGTCATGTTATGAGAAAAGAATGGCTCATGACAACAACAGATGGGTTTTCAACACATTGACACTATGTTGCGTGGGAGCGCCCTCTGTTGATTTTTCTGAGCAGCATTGAGAGTCATTCTCTCGGGAGAATGAAGACATCTGGTCCGGGACCAGGATGTGGACCCAGTCCAGCATGGGGGGGACCCAACCTAGTGTTGAGTGACCATTCTATTGAATGGTAGATATCTGGTCCTTGACCATGATATGGACCCAGCCCTGTCCTGGGTAGACTCAACTCAGTGTTGAGTGACCAGTCTATTCAATGGTAGATATTTGGTCCTTGACCATAATATGGACCCAGCTCTGTCCTGGGTAGACTCAACTCAGTGTTGAGTGACCATTCTATTGAATGGTAGATATCTAGTCCGTGACCATATATGGACCCAGCTCTGTCCTAGGTAGACTCAACTCAGTGTTGAGTGACCATTCTGTTGAATGGTAGATATCTGGTCCGAAACCACGATGTGGACCAATCTAGTACTGGTAGACTCAGCTTAGTTCTGAGTAGCCAATCTCTTGGAGAATGGAGGCACCTGGTCTGTTGCCAAGAAGGCACTATAAGCCCTAGACTTGGTCTAGGCATGTGTGACACTCTGACCCTTGATCAATGGGCTTGTGGTCTTCTCCAAGGCTTACCTTGGTTAAGATACCCTAGTACTTGATGNGTGAGATAAAAGCATTAGTAACTCTCTTGGTTTATGATGATGTACTTTGAATGGAATTAAAAGACCACAGGTAATGACCACAGGGGCACTTGGAAAAAGTCTAAAAGTGAAAGTCAAAAATACATAAGGACCTTTGGACCACAGGTAAACTCAAAAATAAATAAGTACTTTTGGACCACAGGAAAAGGACCACAGGTAAAAATAAAAAATACATAAGTAATTTTTTACCACAGAAAAGGGACCACAGGTGAAAGTCAAAAAATAAATAAGGACTTTTGGTAAAAGTCAAAAATACATAAAGGACCTTTTAGACTACAGAAAGGTAAAAAAGTAAAAGTGAAAATTAGAAAAGAATAAAATATATTATTTTGTTCTTCCTAATTTTGGTCCACTTACAGGTGACTCAAGGATATAAATAAGATCAAGCCAATTCCTTATCACACACACTTGCTCCTACAGGTACAATTGATCTTCAAAGAAGATCTCGCAAGTTGAAGAAGAAAGTTTATGATTGTGCCCTAGCATGGATGAGTCTAGCTATGGCATCATCATAATCATCCATTGAAGGCAAAAGCTCTCAGCTAGGGCTTTTTCCATTTTTTGTCTTAAGGGTTTTTCTTCATCAAACCCTCAGCAGCAAATCATCCACTCACAGGCAGTCTTCTTCACCAATCTGGGGCAGCCGTTTTTCTCCAGAAGGGAAGCCTCTCTACTTCACAGGAAGCCCTATTCTTCTCCGGGCTGCCCTTCTTCTCTCTCGGGGTGAGTCTTCACGGCCCAGTGTCTCCTTTAGAGAACCCGTGAAGGGTCCGGGGCTGGTGCAGACCCCCTGTCTGCTTGTGCAGACCCATGGGCTGCAAACAGACAGCCCGTAAAGGGCTCCCGACAATTAGCAGAGGCCACAGCCTCAGCCTAGGGCTGTCTGCCCTCCGGGCAGCAGTAAGACTGCCCAGCAGTCAACAAAAGAGCAGCCAGGCAGAAAAACAAGAAAACGGGCAGCAGATAAGATTGTCCAGGCAGAAGAGAAGAACAACGGGCAGCAGGCAGAAGTACGGCTGGGCTGTACGGAACAGTCTAACAGGGCAGGTACATTGGGCAGTTCTGGGCATTTGACAGGTTTTCTGATCTGTCTGTTTTTGATGGGCAGAAAAGAGAATATAGGGCCTCTAGCCCCAAATTTGAAAAAATCCTAATTAGGAAATTTTCCTGTATGTGATTGGAAAATTGACCTTCTGGTTTTGTGGTTAACCTTAGAGGAACTTTTTGAAGAATTTATTAGTCATCTCATTTACAAGATGAGCTGCTAATGCTTTTTGGGGGTTTTGTCCTTTAAAGGTTTCCCCAATGAAAAACTCGTGTGTCCATTGTGTCGATGTTATGAATGTTGTTTTACTGCACTTGTCATTTGTGGAATAAATGTTGTTTTACTGCACTTGTCATTTGTTTTACTGTACTTGTCATTTGTTTATAAGTATTCATGCTAATGCTAAAATTCAACACCCTCCACCTCCTCACTCCCACTCCCAAAGCTTGCTTCCTTCGGAAGCAAGCTCCCAAAACCCTCCCTAGTTTTGGGAGCATGCTCCCAAGGCGCTCCCAAGGGCGCTCCCTTCCTTTCCTATACTAAAAGCTCTTATACTAGGTTGATCATTTGATGACAATGTTATGGTACCTCCCTTCTTTGCCAAGCTCCTCCAAAAGTTATTATGGTTGATCATTTGATGATAATGTTATAAGTTATAACTACTAGATGATTGATGTTATATGGTTTAATCCATATATTCTATTGCTAATTCAACATCCTACATGTTTTTTAGATGTAGGATTGGCAACTATTTGAACCATGTGAGTCAATTATTCATAGACTTCAAGCAAGCTGGGGAAAATCTTCAGCTTTATTTGATTAACCTGTTTAAAACCACATTTTTAATATTTAATGCAAAATTTCAACCTGTTTAATATTTAATGCAATATTAAGTTGTGTATATATGGAATTAAATTGATATCAGTGTCCACTAGTAACCAGACTTCGAAGGGAAAAGAAAAGAAACAAGCAATTTCAAATGTAACCCAGAAAGAAAGCCAAAGAGATCCCTTCAAGTCCAAATGAAACGTAGAAAGAGAACCATAGAGATAGTCAAATGGTTAAGGGGGGGGACTACAAAGAGCTCCCAAATGCAAATGCTGAGGCCAAGGAACCTGTTAATAGGTGTAACGTGATATTAAGTTGGTAAATTGGTATGCTGTAGAAGCTCACAAAGCACAGAGGGAGACAACTAAGCTATGTATTTCTATCAAGTAGTATATCTCTAGGCTGGCCTATTCAATGCTAAGATCATATATTCAACGCAATTGCAGTTTTTGTCAACATAGGTTAAGAGCAGTACTAAAGTTCTTGGGTTCTCATGGATGAGACCAATGTTCAAACCCCATGGAGGACATGAGTGGCTATCAAGCTGAGAAACAGAAACTGTTTACCAAATAAAGGAAAATCTAATTCTATTTCTACATCTTGAAGAAAAGGCATTTAGAAGGAATCATAAATATACCATGGATGAGAAAAAAGAGGCTTCCATTGGGGGTAGTTATCATAGACAAGAAGCCTCTCCTCCTTGGCCTGGAAATACGCTCTAAGAGAAACTATATTCTGGTGTCTGAGCTTGCCCACCATCGCCATATGCCTCTCAAATTCATTCCTACTTGTTAGAATTTTTCAATCCCTTCACAGTGACAATCATTTTGTTCTCCATCAGAGCCTTTTAAGTAGTATCCAGCATGCTTCTGCCCATAATTTCAGCATATGCACAAGAGCAGATCCTCCAAAGTGTACACATGAGCTTCCCCACTGAAAAACATTAGAACCCCACTCCTTTGCTGCTCAGACCAAAGTCTCTTAGCTGTATTAATATGATACTGATCAAAGCCAATCAGCTTGATAGAACAAGACAGAGAGACTTGATAGGCAAAGCTATAAAACCTGTGAAAATGATAAATGCTAGTGCTAATGAATCTGTGTTATTCACATCAAATTTTCTGTATTAAGAAGGCACATGGTGACTTGAATAACGATTGAAATTTGAAGGACAAGAAAAAGAACGAGAAAAAAATAACCAATAACAAGATGAGAAATATAAAAAAAATTAAGACAATAAGCTGTTACAATGTATTCAACCTACAGGACATGATGACGACTTCTAAACTGCTAACTTTAGGCCCATCCAGGTTTCAAGTACAGCAACATTCAGCAGTCCAACAAGAATGCAAATGACTATAAATATGAACATTTGGTCATATTACATAATATTATGGCCATCAAAAGAATATCTCTTTTGTACCATATATGTAGCCTGGTAGAGAGACCAGAAGCCACTTATGCTTGAATCTGAAAGAGTCATTTCTTATTCTAGTCAGGTAGAGCAGTCCCACGTTCCAGATTATTCTTTATCTCAACAGTGTACTTTCCAAAAGCCCTTTCAATTTTCTTATTGAAATGTTCATTACGATCATTGATTGAATCAATATCTTTCTCTTCATGAAATCTGCGGCGTCTACTGAATGATTTTCTCTTTTGATCTCTGTCTTCAAGTTCCTGCACCATTTTGTCTATGTTCTCTTCTGGAAGCTTCGGTGCCTGAAATACAGATTTTGTCAAGAATATTAGGAAGTCAAAAAGAAAATATTAAATTATATGCATAGAATATCAATTCTTCAAATATGACAACCCTCTATCCAAAGAATTTAAACTTTATACATGCAAAAGTAACTTCCTTGTATTAAAATCCAAATAATACATGTAAATCCTTACCTTTCCATATTGGAGACTTGAACCATCCCGATAAAATTCTGGATCGGTTTCTTTCATCTTTGTGTAGTCATCCACATTGAGAGGGATGTTTTTGGTGCGCTTCTTGTAGGCATTATATAGAGACTTCTGGTTGAACACTGAAATATACAATTAGAAAGCCATTAAAACATCTATTCCAAGGCAATTACTCACATTTAAGGATAAATAAAGCTGTAAGAAATGGCAATCAATGAAAAGCAGAAATATGTATGTCTGATTTACAGATATATATAAAGACTCCAAACAACGTCTTTTCAAAGGTTAAGAGTAACATATCAACACTTCAATTAAGGCATTTGTAAACAGAAATTAAAACAAGCTTTCCCTTGAGTACCTACCATCCCATCCAAATGGTGCAGATTTCTTGTCCCATTTCTTGTATTTTCCTTCAGCTACCTCTTGAGTATCTAACATGTAAACCTTTGTAAGATCCAAACCATTTGCATCCAACTGCTTCCCTAGAGTTTTCTTTTTGTCTTCAATCCATTTCTGTTTTGATATGCCTCGTGACTCATGTGGAGCCTCTTGTCTCTTTTTTTCCGCTAGAATCTCAGTTTGATTAGCTTTTCTTGCTTCATTCTGCAGATAAAAGGGGTAAATCACACCTGAAATATATCTGTTTCAAACTAATGAGACAAATAATGTCCACCTCTTGTATGTTAGGAAGGATTCAAAACTACTGTAAATTGGGAAGAAAATCGTACCCTTCTAAGTCTCAACTCAAACAACTTCTTTTGCCTTCCAGTAAGTTTTGAATAGTCTACCCCGGAAGCATCCTCATTAGTCATCCCATCTTCTAGATCATTGGCATTCGCCAAAGCCATTTCAGGATTTTGTGTGTCCTGTGCTTGTGGGAAATCTTGGGGCAACCTCTCTGGCTCAAGATTGTTATCAGCCTTCCTCTTTATCCCTTTACCGGTGTCTGGAAGTTCATCATCTTTCTTACAAGAGACTGCACAAGGAAACAACAATAAAACATTATAAAATCAAAGAACAAAAAATAAATGCTTGAGATACATTATAACGAGTCTAATACAACAAGACTCTACTCAAGGCTTTTACAAGAAATTCCGTAAAAAGAAATTTTGCACGCTAAACCAAGTTGGGGAATTAACCCTTTGAACCTAGGGAACAAAGCATTTCTCTTTGAACAAGGAGGGTATGATGCAGGAGCATATATTTCATTCTTCAGGTTAGCAAAAAGATAAAGGCAATGAGACATTGTATGAAAGATTTTTAGAGTACCGTCATCTATGTGTGTGTGTGCAAGCATTATGCAAGACATGATTTGTCCAGAAATTGTGTTTACTTTTTCAACTGCCTAGAATTAGGCTGAGTTTTGTGTTGTTTTTCCTTCATTATAGTTCCCCTCTAAAAGAACTACTCGGCAATACTGGCATTGGCATGGGTTCAGAGGAGAACGCGGAACAGGCAGCAAGGAGTCTATATGGCAGATTTTGAAGACCCAAACTATGAGAGTCATGTAAATAGAGAATATCCATGAGTCCATGAGAAGATTAAATTTGCAATGTATGCAACCAAACTTCAATCCTACGTGAACAAATTTCATGCCCAAAGTGCTAAACAAGATAAATGGTAAGCACCAACCTAACAAATACACAAATCAGGCCCTCTAGGTACGAGAACTACAGCCTTTGTGGGCTTTAATGTTAAGAAGAAAAGGACAAATGGGTGGAAGTTAAGAAAATGCAAGCAGCTGCTCGATGCCCGGAGGATTAATGTGTTAGAAATATATTTTTTCAAATACTTTTACGTATTTCATCGTTTGTTCATCATCCTGTAATTCAGCTTGCCATTGTTGGCAGAGACCCATTAATTCTAATGATTCTACACAGAGGATTTTGTGGAGAGATAAAACAAAAGCTGTTCCTATGCTCCGATAATTCAGCGAGAGACCCATTATATCTGCCAATTCTGGAGACGAGTTTTTGTTAACCTAGGGTTTCGAGCAGGTTATTGTATATTCAGAAACTTGGATTTCTTCAAACTGGAAAGCCATCCATTCAGATTTTGCCTACTATTCTCTTTCGTGGCATTTGAATACAAAATAAGAAACGAATTGTACGAAACGAGGAAAATAGCTACAGTACCTGATTCTTCCTTTTCTTGGCGTTCCTTGGCTTCGGCTATTTTCCAAAAGCAATACTCCACGCATTCATGATAAGGATTTGAAGCATTTATACAGTCCGGATGAACTTGCTGCTCCTCTGACATGGCTGATACAACCCAAAAAAACCTACCTCACTTCAAATTACAGAAAATGTCCCGCAAAATACCCCAATAGTGAAATAATTTTTGTAATTGAAATCACGATTTGAGCATATACAATGTACTGATTGTAATGTTAAATATCCAGTACGCGCTCCAACACTAGTGCTTTCCTTTCGAGGAAGAGCCACCCACGAAAACTTGTACCGTTCGAAGAAATTTACAGATCACTCCACTCCTCGAGAATATATTCTCAATGAGGAGAGCACACATCTCTCATAGAGACATCTACTTATAATTAGTCACGATTATACAGATCAACTTTTAACATTAGCCGACGCCTCTCTTCGTTTGTTTAAACCAACATCGAGAGATTTATATGAGGTAACCTATATGTATTTGGTAAAATCGATTTTAAGCAAAAAGATGTATTAAACATTTATGGGATTAAAAAGAAATCGATTTCAAGTTAGGATTTTAGCAAATATTTAGAGGATCAAATAATTAAATTAAATAATATATATATATGAAAGCTAAATAGTTTTTTTGGGGGCTTTTATTTAATTCTATTTATAATGATGACTTTATTTTTTATTTTTAATTATTAATATTATTGTAATTTTGAATATGATAAAAAAAATTAGATGATGATGACACTAATCGTTTTTATTGAGATCAATTTTGATTTATTAGACAAGTAGTGTGTGGAAGTCTTTTTGGACTTTTATACATAAAAGGAACTAACTTATTCTTGTGGAATTGGTAGGGCAACCAATAAATTCAAAAATTCTTATCCTAAGAGACTTTACTAGTGATCAAGCAGAGAAGGACAAAGACTGGCAAAGAAACGGCTATCCTTTCACGAATCTATGAGCAAATCATTTGGCAACTCAATCAAATATGTGACATCAAGCTCCTGCATATTCAAAGCCACAACAACTCTCTGGCTAATCAATTAGCTAATGAGGTGACAAAGCTTGATAGTGGAATACTTGTTCAAAATGAAGGCCCTCCCAAAAAGGTGGCTCCCTTAGTGGGTGTGTGTGTGTGTGTGGAGGTAGCTTCAAGCATTCAATGCAACATTTAATGCTTCTAGGAATCGATGGAATGGAGAACTTCAGGAAGGATCCATTGCATGTGGGATACCATCGCAAGTCTTTTGCATACGAGGGAGCCTTAACACTCTCGTGCTTCAGGATCCCTCCTCTGCATGCTTCTTCTCTTTATTACAGATCTTTTTATAGGATCCTTTTAGTTTTTACACAGTATAAGTGGGATCATTTCGGCCAAGGCGATGGTTAAGCTTAGCGTGGAATGCAAAGACAAAAGTTTGTTCATGGTCTTTCTTGCGCAATTTTGGATTTCCTTCCTCAAACATGGACCTTTAGTAAGTGATCTTGCCTCCTCTTCTTACATTTCAAACAGATGTGTTGTTGCTAGTACTTGTGAGGAGTCTGTTGTCCTTTTGATTGGTCCCATTTGTGGTTGGTTTGTTATGTAGAATAGGGGATTCTCTTCTTGGGAAGTGCTCTACTCTCTCCCACTGTCATTTTTTAACATTGGCATGGGCAGTCTTTTAGGATGGGGTGTCATAGGGGGGATGAACAAGGAAACATAAGGAAGTTAATGAGGATGGTGAGTCTTCTTAATTTAGGGATTGAGGGTCTAGAAGGGACAGTTGACAATATTAAATCCCATATTGCTCTCCACGATGAAAAACAAAGGGTTATTGATAGCACTATTAAAGAACATGGGAAGCAAATTACCAAGTTAATTAGTGATTCTAATAGCATTTTAACATCATCCTAGAGATGTACAAAGATGCTCATGTTGTAAAGGTTATGTCAGTGGATTCCATGCATATGGAGGAGGAAGACAGTCCAACAGTTGAGCGTCATTGTAATGGAAATTTTCAACTCTAGTGACTCAAACAAATACCACCACCACCAGCACAAAGGCCACAGTGGCCATGAGTCCTTTTAAATGTATGTTGTTTTATGTTCTTTGTTTTTGTTAAACTGTTAGGTTAGTTGGTATGGATCTATAGTTGTTAGTATCATGTGAAGGTGATAGGCATAGACTTATGGAGGTATAAGGAAGAGAAATTTTGTATTGTTGTTGTCCAGTACTTTGAATATTTTAAACATACTCTATCATGTATCATTTTGGTTGATTCCACTCAACCAGTTTAATACAAATTTCCTCTACTGGTTCTAGTTTAAAGAAGAAAAGAAAAAAAAAACGATTTATGGGATAAGGAATTGATTGGTTTGTTTTAAATTTGTATTTTTACATTTTAAAAAATTAAAATAAGCTCTCTTAAATGTTTATAGTTATGATTAGTTAATAGGTTAAGATGGTCAGTAGTGTTACAAATATTTTGAAATTGAGATTTAATGTGGGTATATTTAGGATAGTTGAAAAGAAAACTCGAGCCTCTTAATATCACAAAGATGACAATTATTTCACCCCATTGTGTTGTGAGGACTGTTCAACCCTTTGTTTCATTATGTGGCTTATGAGAATTCGTTCTTATTATAACAATTTTGATTTTCTTCTTTAAGATAATTATAACAAATATATACATTTGATTTTCTACATTGTGGTCAATGACCTCTTTCTAGTATTTTAATTTTCTTGTATTCCCTATTTCTTTATTGCAACACAAGTTTTTCCCTTTTAAACATTTAAAATTAAAATATATATGTATTAATTAATATTTTAAAGTTTACATGTTAAAAATTAAATATGTACAAAGGTGGTAGGTGTCAGGGATAATCCACGATCCAAGAGGAAACATGGAAGTGCACTTCCCTTGGGGATTGGAACCACCACAAATAATGAGGGAGAGGCATTGACAACATATCCAGGTTTGCAATACTCAAGGAGCAAGGGATGAGACATGCATCAATAGTTGGTGATTCAACAACAATAATTAGGTTCTTTTGTCTACCAACAATTCCACATAATCCTTGCCTCTTATGTCTAATCTAAAGAACCATAGTAGTTGCTGAGGAATTTGATATGCTCGGTTATTTCCAATTTTTACAAACCCACAACCATGAAACCAATCAATTGGCTAATGTTGGGGTGGGCATGAATGAAGGTTTTATAAAATGAAAGGGGGGCTCCCTATTTCTCACCATCCCTTGGCATTACCCATTTTAAGTTAGCAGTGGAAGATAAACACAAGTATTTTGTCACACAAGCCCATTCAAACAAAAATTTATGGCATTTACACCTCTCTAATTTGATGCACTAAACCATAATCATTAAGTTAATCAAGGATACAATGTCTCAGCTTCGTCTTGCATGTGGTTTATTGTCTTTGGAATTAAAGTAGTCTACATATGTTTCCTCCTCCCTTGCTCCAAAGCTCAACATAAGTGGTGTGAATCTAAGAGCTCGATATGTTTACATTTCAAACAATATCCTGGTAAGGAAGCAAATCATCTTTTTCTTTTTTTTCTTTTTTAACAAAAATGAATAATATATATATATATATATATATATATATTTAGAAATTTCCAGGACTGAAGAAGCAAATGTCCTCTCANACAAAACGAACAAAGAATGAGTAGTCTTCTGACAGAAAAAAAAAAATAAAAAAAAAATAAAAAAAAAAAAAGAAGCTCCGAGAAATTCAGTCTTTAAGGGATTGGCTGGTATTTACTAGCTTCACCATTGAGACTGAGATCACCTTGCACCAGCAAACAGGCATTATTAGCCAATTGGTTTTCCCTTCTATTTAAATCCCGCAAGATATGAAAGGATTCCACCTTTGCAAACTCTTTTATTGAAATTCATATTTTCTTCAAAATTTTATTCAAAACTGAGTTATTAAATTGCCCTTCTGAATTAATCAATTTAATCAACAATTCAGAATCTCCATAAATTTGAATTGACTGGAACCCGGTCGCCTTTGCAATTTGACACGCCTTGAGAAGGCTATAACATTATGCCTAGTTGTTGGACATGAATCCAAGTCCCCAGCTGAAACTAGATTCAATTTGTCGATCAGGCAAGATTAACAACCCCCCAGCCCTGAATGTGCGAGGATTTCCCTTAGACGCTCCATAAAAAAATACTAGCAAAAGAATATTTCTTCCAACTGTTGGCAAATTCTGCCTCTGAGCATTGAATTTTACACTAAGGGGAGCAACTCGGTTTAAGAGAAAATGGTTTGATATTGCCCATATTGTGTTTCCCAAGCCACTCATTGACTTTTCTTGGCAACGTTAACAAAGATGGAGAATTGCCAATCGATTCTACAATAAGAAATTTAATTTTTGTCGCAACTTGAACTAGAGTTAATTGCTTATTACTGAAGATCTTGTCATTCCTAACTAGCCACAACTTCCACCAGGTATACTTTGAAATTAACTGCATCCACAAATTTTACAGTAGCATATATTTTTCATTCATGCCAGGGAATTCGCTCTTGCCAAGAGGAAAAAAATTCAACTACAGATATTTGGATAGGAGCGGAAATTGAAAGGTCGTTGAGGACCAACACCCACACTTGCCTGGAAAATTTACAATCAATAAACAAATGGTCAAAAGTAGCGCTGGCTACTTGATAGAGGCAGTAGAGATATGGCCCATGAAACCCACGAGAGCTTAAATTCTCACCTGTCAGCACCCTTCTGTGCATTAATAACCAGTTGAAAAAATTTACTTTGGGGAGGCAAAGTGGAGACCACACCAATTTCCATGTCGTTGGAGACAGATTGGAAGCCAAGGGGATTTACAGTGAAGAGAATCCACACATTGCTGAATAAAAACCAGAGCAGCCCCACCCCCACTCATCTTTAAGATAGTGATTTACAGGAGCCAGACCATATAAGGATGAAAATAACAATTTTTGATGTTGAGAGAGGTGCTCCGGAATTGCAAGAAGACTCCATCCGTCCCAATTCCCATTCTTGTCCCATTTACAAATATCTGCTAGACAAAGAAGGCCTTTATTGATTAGCCAGTTCTTGATCTCACTCAGCAAATTTATAGAAGATAGAGGCGGATTTCCAAGTATTTTATCATCCCACAGAAAAAGTCATT
>LPNX010412464.1:207572-228334 GCA_001517045.1 Pseudotsuga menziesii | reverse complement strand
CACTAATATCTCAAGTATGGATGAGCTTTGCAATGTGTAGGAATATGTGAAGGATTAATTCAAAGAAAAGACTTCTTGAATATCTCCTCCACTGTTACATTTGATTTTTTTTTAACAAGAATGTTTAGAGTTTTAAATTGAATAGGTGGCAAAGCCACAAAACAAAATTACATCATAGAGGTCAATAAGATTTTTACTCTCATAACTGTAGTTGGAACATAAAAAATCTGAAAGAACAAACAACCTATAAGAGACACAGTCCATCCCAACTCAAAAGAGATTAAAGAGTAGGCTATCCTAATTACTGGGAACCCGAATTGATAACATTGAGAAATTACATAAAATCATACTGGAAAAACTTGAATTGGTATTCAATAAAGCCCAAAGGTGCTCTAAAACCAGAACTTTCTTTTTTCCTTGAAAACGTTGGCTCATGCACTGCTGAACTCCATCAAAATTAATCAAAAGCATATTGCATGAAATCAATTCCAAGAGACGGTCTACTTGTAATACAGTCTTCCTGCCAAACTAAAACGAACCTTAACAGGATAACACGCAGGATTTCTTATGTAGCTTGCAGGCATTTGGCCGTGCCCAGATTTGGGTATTTTCCCTTCCCTTGCTAACCAGCATAATGCATGACCCAAGTCAGGATCTCCTCTTTGAAAGAAGAAGCAATATCCTCGAATTTGTTCGAATTCACCACAACATACTAACAAATGTCGTTCTTCCTGAAAATTTAAAAGAGGAACAACCATCATTGGCCAGAATTCTCCCAGCAGTTAACCAAGGCAGCAAACTTACTAGATGCTTATGGAATTGAGTGGAAAGAGCTAGTCTCCCCGTTAATACTGAGAAATCCAGGAGAAAGGCAACATGCCTTATTTGCCAAAGCATCTGATGGTTTATTTAGTTCCCGTAAAATATGAACTACCTTGATCCTTGCAAATGCTTTCAGATTTCTCCTAATTCGCTGAAGAATTGCATTCAAGGCAAATTTATTGAGGCTAACCGAAGAGTTTAGAGAATTTATCAGAAGCTCGGTGTCACCATAGATTAGAACCGCCTGAAACGCTTTTTCCTTAGCTAGTTGGGTTGCCATTAGCAAACTGTAACCTACCGGCTGATTGTTGGTCATGATACCTAGCCCCCAATAGAGCCTGAAAGTAGAAAGTCTATCCAAAGATAGAACCAGACCACCAACACTTGAAACCCCGAGATTCCCTTTTGAAGCTCCGTTGAAAAAAATGACAGCTGAAGGAGAACTCCACCACAAAGAGAAAAATTCCTCTTAACTTCCACGAAATCTCTAGGAAGGATCCAAGACAGGTTTAAGCAGTCGCACAACTGGTGAGGCATTCGAACGTAGAGAGGAGGGCAAGGAAGAAATTGGATAGCAAATTAATTCTGAAATTAATGCCAGAGACTTAGAGGCAGCAATTTGGAATATCGGTTTCTGGTTATTAAAAACACAGCTGTTCCTGGAAATCCAGATAGACCACAGGGTAAATTTCAAAATTGAATGCCAGAACTTATGAAGAACAGGGACCCAATTCTTAGATGGACGACCGTCATGCCAACTTAAATATAAATTTGGTACAGATGATTGGGTTGGAAGTGATAATTGAACCCCAGAAAGAACCATTGACCAAACATTTTTGGCAAATTTACATTCCACAAAAAGATGATCAGCAGTCTCCAATGCCGACAAGCAGAAACAGCAACAAAACGGCCCAACAAATCCACGCCTTAGTAAATTATCACCAGTTAAAGACTTATTTTTCAATAACAACCAAATAAAAAAGTTGACCTTAGCCAGACAGGTATGCCAAACAGATTTCCAGATCTCTGGAGCAAAACAAGACGGAGAACTTGGTTGAAGAAACTTGAGACCATTGGCAGCAGAGTATTCTCCATCGTGACCCCAACCCCATCGATCATGCTGGGAGAAATAAATAGGAGCCAGACCAGAGAGAAGTGGGAGCAATGCAGATTTTTGGGACTCAAGACAAACCGAGAGATCTAGGAAACTCCAACCAATCCAAAATCCATCGAGATCCCACATACATATATCAGCAAGACGTAAAAGTCCTTTATTCTTAGACCAATTCATAAAATCAGAGATTTGTAGAATAGAGGAAAGAGGAGGTTTCCTGGAGATATAATCTTCCCATAGAAGAGTTCTCAACCCATTACCTGGTATTCTAAAAAGCTGATGGCAAAAGAATTCAAATCCTTTCCAACAGGAATTCCAAATTGTTGAACCTGTAGGCGTATTAACAACTGAAATATTTCTTAATGTACCTCCTTTCAAGTACTTCATCTTAAAGATTCTACTGACATGATGCTTCAGATCATCAAACAACTGCCAAATTAGCTTCCCTGTCATTGCCAAATTAGCAAGAGCTGGATCACGAATTTGTAGACCTCCTTCTGACATAGGACACTTAAGATCCTCCCATTTCACCAAATGAATTTTATTTTTCCCATGCTTTCCGCCATTCCAAAGAAAATCTCACAGAATCTTAGCAATTTGGGATGAAATTGACTTAGGAGCCAAAAGCAGAGTGGACTGGAACACCAGATAAGCTGAGAGGACAGATTTAATCAGAATCAATTTCCTGGCTTTAGACAACCACTGACCACCCCAATAAGTGATTTTTTTCACCAAAACATCAAGCCAAAGAGAAGGAGTGGTCTTACCAAGGGTTAAAATAATCCCAAGATACGTAGTCTTATCCCACTTATCATATCCAGAGAATCCAAAGAAATCTGATATCCGGTGTAAGGCACCTTGGTCTACATTCCATCCATAAACCCCACTTTTACTTTTGTTTATCAAAGCTCCTGAACTTTAACAGAATTTTAGGAGAACAACATTAAAATCCTGAGCAATTGTCAGAGAGGCCCCTCCAAGGAGAAGGGAATCATCTGCAAAAAGAGCATGATTGATAGGGTCAATTCCCCTGGCTATCTTAATACCTGGCAAAAACCCTGCTTCCTTTTCAGCTGAGAGTTTTTTGCTAAGGGATTCAGCCATCAAAATGTACAAGAAATGAGACATAGGGCAGCGTTGACGCAGACCTCTAGAGGCTCTGAAAAATTCAGATGGCCTACCATTAACTAAAGGTGCTACCCATGGCTGATTCGTGCAAGCTTTAATCGGATTTACAAACTCAGGACAAAAACCAAAAGAGATAAGAACATCATAGAGGAAGGGAAGCTTCACTTGATCGAAGTCGTTCTTCATGTCCAGCTTTATAAGCATGCCTTTTTCATTCCTATGAAAGCTGGTATGGATAGCTTCTTGATCTTGAATGACATTGTCAACTATGTGCCTGCCTTTAACAAAACCCCCCTGAAGAGGTGAAATCAACTTGTCGAGCAAGGGCTTGAACCTGTTGGCTAAAAGATTGGCTATGATTTTGTAATAAGAGTTACACAAGGAAATTGGTTGAAAACTATCAAAGGAGAACGGATTGACGTCTTTAGGGATGAGGGCAAGAAAAGTTGAATTAGTACATCCACCCAAATTTACTTTTCTCTCAAAATCCAGGACCATACGCAGCAGATCAGATTTGATTATGGGCCAACAGAATTTAAAAAAATGAATGGAATAGCCATTAGGCCCAGGGGCTTTGTCCAAATCCATAGCCCAGATGACCTCTACTATTTCCCTTTTCGAGAAAGGCCTCATTAAATCTATATTTTCCTCATTACTTACTAAAGAAGGAACATGATTCAGGAACTCCTTTGAGACTTCTTCATCATAGATACCATCATCTTGAAACAACTTCTAAAAGTGAGAATAAGCTACCTATTTTAAAGGGTCTTGCCCTTTGATAACAACTCCATCATCATTAGATATCATCCCACAGAAAAAGTTGTTTCCCACTACTAGGGATTTGATATAGATGTTGTTGAAAATTATCATTTCCTCTTTTACAGAGATTCCAAATTGTTGTGCCTAAGGGGATGGGAGAAGTTTTAATATTTCTCCAAGATTTTCCCTTGAGGTATTTTTTTCTAAAAATCTTATTGACCTCATGATTTCTATCTTCATATAACTCCTAGATAAGCTTTCCTCTCATTACCAAGTTTACCAATTCAGGGTCTCGAATTTGCAGAACACCCTTTGAGATGTCGAGACTTGGAAATGTCATATTTTCATCCACTTTACCTTTCGCTATTCCTCACATTTCATCACCCCATTAACCTTTCATCATACCATTTCCATACATATATTTGGGTTTCACCTTATTATTTTCCACTTTATTCATTTTAGTATTATAAGTGAATTTATGATTAAATATTAGAAATTAACATGTTTTTCACTAATATCTCAAGTATGGATGAGCTTTGCAATGTGTAGGAATATGTGAAGGATTAATTCAAAGAAAAGACTTCTTGAATATCTCCTCCACTGTTACAGCTGATTTTTTTTTAACAAGAATGTTTAGAGTTTTAAATTGAATAGGTGGCAAAGCCACAAAACAAAATTACATCATAGAGGTCAATAAGATCTTTCCTCTCGTAACCGTAGTTGGAACATAAAAAATATGAAAGAACAAACAACCTATAAGAGACACAGTCCATCCCAACTCAAAAGAGATTAAAGAGTAGGCTATCCTAATCACTGGGAACCCGAATTGACAACATTGAGAAATTACATAAAATCATACTGGAAAAACTTGAATTGGTATTCAATAAAGCCCAAAGGTGCTCTAAAACCAGAGCTTTCTTTTTTCCTTGAAAACGTTGGCTCATGCACTGCTGAACTCCATCAAAATTAATCAAAAGCATATTGCATGAAATCAATTCCAAGAGACGATCTACTTGTAATACAGTCTTCCTGCCAAACTAAAATGAACCTTAACAGGATATCACGCAGGATTTCTTATGTAGCTTGCAGGCATTTGGCCGTGCCCAGATTTGGGTATTTTCCCTTCCCTCGCTAACCAGCATAATGCATGACCCAAGTCAGGATCACCTCTTTGAAAGAAGAAGCAATATCCTCGAATTTGTTCGAATTCACCACAACATACTAACAAATGCCGTTCTTCCTGAAAATTTAAAAGAGGAACAACCATCATTGGCCAGAATTCTCCCAGCAGTTAACCAAGGCAGCAAACTTACTGGATGCTTATGGAATTGAGTGGAAAGAGCTAGTCTCCCCATTAATACAAAGAAATCCAAGAGAAAGGCAGCATGCCTTATTTCCCAAAGCATCTGATGGTTTATTTAGTTCCCGTAAAATATGAACTACCTTGATCCTTGCAAATGCTTTCAGATTTCTCCTAATTCGCTGAAGAATTGCATTCAAGGCAAAGTTACTGAGGCTAACCGAAGAGTTTAGAGAATTTATCAGAAGCTCGGTGTCACCATAGATTAGAACCGCCTGAAACGATTTTTCCTTAGCTAGTTGGGTTTCCATTAGCAAACTGTAAGCTACCGGCTGATTGTTGGTCATGATACCTAGCCCCCAATAGAGCCTGAAAGTAGAAAGTCTATCCAGAGATAGAACCAGACCACCAACACTTGAAACCCCGAGATTCCCTTTTGAAGCTCCGTTGAAAAAAATGACCGCTGAAGGAGAACTACACCACAAAGAGAAAAATTCCTCTTGACTTCCACGAAATCTCCAGGAAGGATCCAAGACAGGTTTAAGCAGCCGCACAACTGGTGAGGCATCCGAACGTAGAGAGGAGGGCAAGGAAGAAATTGGACAGTAAATTAATTCTGAAATTAGTGCCAGAGACTTAGAGGCAACAATTTGGAATATCGGTTTCTGGTTATTAAAAACACAGCTGTTCCTGGAAATCCAGATAGACCACAGGGTAAATTTTAAAATTGAATGCCAGAACTTATGAAGAACAGGGACCCGATTCTTAGATGGACGACCGTCATGCCAACTTAAATATAAAGCTGGTACAGATGATTGGGTTGGAAGTGATAATTGAACCCCAGAAAGAACCATTGCCCAAACATTTTTGGCAAATTCACATTCCACAAAAAGATGATCAGCAGTCTCCAATGCCGACAAGCAGAAACAGCAACAAAACGGCCCAACAAATCCGTGCTTTAGTAAATTATCACCAGTTAAAGACTTATTTTTCAATAACAACCAAATAAAAAAGTTGACCTTAGCCAGACAGGTATGCCAAACAGATTTCCAGATCTCTGGAGCAAAACAAGACGGGGAAGCTGGTTGAAGAAACTTGAGACCATTCGCAGCAGAGTATTCTCCATCGTGAACTCAACCCCACCGATCATGCTGGGAGAAACAAATAGGAGCCAGACCAGAGAGAAGTGGGAGTAATACAGATTTTTGGGACTCAAGACAAACCGAGAGATCTGGGAAACTCCAACCAATCCAAAATCCATCGAGATCCCACATACATATATCAGCAAGACGTAAAAGTCCTTTATTCTTAGACCAATCCATAAAATCAGAGATTTGTAGAATAGAGGAAAGAGGAGGTTTCCTGGAGATATAATCCTCCCACAAAAGAGTTCTCAACCCATTACCTGGTATTCTAAAAAGCTGATGGCAGAAGAATTCAAATCCTTTCCTACAGGAATTCCAAATTGTTGAACCTGTAGGCGTATTAACAGCTGGAATATTTCTTAATGTACCTCCTTTCAAGTACTTCATCTTAAAGATTCTACTGACATGATGCTTCAGATCATCAAACGACTGCCAAATTAGCTTCCCTGTCATTGCCAAATTAGCAAGAGATGGATCACGAATTTGTAGACCCCCTTCTGACATAGGACACTTACGATCCTCCCATTTCACCAAATGAATTTTATTTTTCCCATGCTTTCCGCCATTCCAAAGAAAATCTCACAGAATCTTAGCAATTTGGGATGAAATTGACTTAGGAGCCAAAAGCAGAGTGGACTAGAACACCAGATAAGCTGAGAGGACATATTTAATCAGAATCAATTTCCTAGCTTTAGACAACCACTGACCACCCCAATAAGTGATTTTTTTCGCCAAAACATCAAGCCAAAGAGAAGGAGTGGTCTTACCAAGGGTTAAAGGAATCCCAAGATACGTAATCTTATCCCACTTATCATATCCAGAGAATCCAAAGAAATCTGATATCCGGTGTAAGGCACCTTGGTCTACATTCCATCCATAAACCCCACTTTTACTTTTGTTTATCAAAGCTCTTGAACTTTGACAGAATTTTAGGAGAACAACATTAAAATCCCGAGCAATTGTCAAAGAGGCCCCTCCAAGGATAATGGAATCATCTACAAAAAGAGCATGATTGATAGGGTCAATTCCCCTGGCTATCTTAATACCTGGTAAAAACCCTGCTTCCTTTTCAGCTGAGAGTTTTTTGCTAAGGGATTCAACCATCAAAATGTACAAGAAATGAGACATAGGGCAGCCTTGACGCAGACCTCTAGAGGCTCTGAAAAATTCAGATGGCCTACCATTAACTAAAGGTGCTACCCAGGGCTGATTCGTGCAAGCTTTAATCAGATTTACAAACTCATGACAAAAACCAAGAGAGATAAGAACATCATAGAGGAAGGGAAGCTTCACTCGATCGAAGTTGTTCTTCATGTCCAGCTTTATAAGCATGCCTTTTTCATTCCTATGAAAGCTGGTATGGATAGCTTCTTGATCTTGAATGACATTGTCAACTATGTGCCTGCCTTTAACAAAACCCCCCTGAAGAGGTGAAATCAACTTGTCGAGCAAGGGCTTGAACCTGTTGGCTAAAAGCTTGGCTATGATTTTGTAAGAAGAGTTACACAAGGAAATTGGTTGAAATCTATCAAAGGAGGACAGATTGACGTCTTTAGGGATGAGGGCAACAAAAGTTGAATTAGTACATCCACCCAAATTTACTTTTCTCTGAAAATCCAGGACCATACGCAGCAGATCAGATTTGATTATGGGCCAACAGACTTTAAAAAAATGAATGGAATAGCCATTAGGCCCAGGTGCTTTGTCCAACTCCATAGCCCAGATGACCTCTACTATTTCCCTTTCCGAGAAAGGCCTCATTAAATCTATATTTTCCTCATTACTTACTAAAGAAGGAACATGATTCAGGAACTCCTTTGAGACTTCTTCATCATAGATACCATCATCTTGAAACAACTTCTAAAAGTGAGAATAAGCTGCCTATTTTAAAGGGTCTTGCCCTTTGATAACAACTCCATCATCATTAGATATCATCCCAGAGAAAAAGTTGTTTCCCACTGCCAGGGATTTGATATAGATGTTGTTGAAAATTATCATTTCCTCTTTTACAGAGATTCCAAATTGTTGTGCCTAAGGGGATGGGAGAAGTTTTAATATTTCTCAGAGATTTTCCCTTCAGGTATTTTTTTCTAAAAATCTTACTGACCTCATGATTTTTATCTGCATATAACTGCCAGATAAGCTTTCCTCTCATTACCAAGTTTACCAATTCAGGGTCCCAGATTTGCAGACCACCCTTTGAGATGTCGAGACTTGGAAATGTCATATTTTCATCCACTTTACCTTTCACTATTCCTCACATTTCATCACCCCATTAACCTTTCATCATACCATTTCCATACATATATTTGGGTTTCACCTTATTATTTTCCACTTTATTCATTTTAGTATTATAAGTGAATTTATGATTAAATATTAGAAATTAACATGTTTTTCACTAATATCTCAAGTATGGATGAGCTTTGCAATGTGTAGGAATATGTGAAGGATTAATTCAAAGAAAAGACTTCTTGAATATCTCCTCCACTGTTACAGCTGATTTTTTTTTAACAAGAATGTTTAGAGTTTTAAATTGAATAGGTGGTAAAGCCACAAAACAAAATTACATCATAGAGGTCAATAAGATTTTTCCTCTCCTAACCGTAGTTGGAACATAAAAAATCTGAAAGAACAAACAACCTATAAGAGACACAGTCCATCCCAACTCAAAAGAGATTAAAGAGTAGGCTATCCTAATTACTGGGAACCCGAATTGTCAACATTGAGAAATTACATAAAATCATACTGGAAAAACTTGAATTGGTATTCAATAAAGCCCAAAGGTGCTCTAAAACCAGAACTTTCTTTTTTCCTTGAAAACGTTGGCTTATGCACTGCTGAACTCCATCAAAATTAATCAAAAGCATATTGCATGAAATCAATTCCAAGAGACGGTCTACTTGTAATACAGTCTTCTTGCCAAACTAAAACGAACCTTAACAGGACGCAGGATTTCTTATGTAGCTTACAGGCATTTGGCCGTGCCCAGATTTGGGTATTTTCCCTTCCCTCGCTAACCAGCATAATGCATGACCCAAGTCAGGATCGCCTCTTTGAAAGAAGAAGCAATATCCTCGAATTTGTTCGAATTCACCACAACATACTAACAAATGTCGTTCTTCCTGAAAATTTAAAAGAGGAACAACCATCATTGGCCAGAATTCTCCCAGCAGTTAACCAAGGCAGGAAACTTACTTGATGCTTATGGAATTGAGTGGAAAGAGCTAGTCTCCCCGTTAATACTGAGAAATCGAAGAGAAAGGCAACATGCCTTATTTGCCAAAGCATCTGATGGTTTATTTAGTTCCCGTAAAATATGAACTACCTTGATCCTTGGAAATGCTTTCAGATTTGTCTTAATTCGCTGAAGAATTGCATTCAAGGCAAAGTTACTGAGGCTAACCGAAGAGTTTAGAGAATTTATCAGAAGCTCGGTGTCACCATAGATTAGAACCTCCTGAAATGCTTTTTCCTTAGCTAGTTGGGTTGCCATTAGCAAACTGTAACCTACCGCCTGATTGTTGGTCATGATACCTAGCCCCCAATAGAGCCTGAAAGTAGAAAGTCTATCCAGAGATAGAACCAGACCACCAACACTTGAAACCCCGAGATTCCCTTTTGAAGCTCTGTTGAAAAAAATGACAGCTGAAGGAGAACTCCACCACAAAGAGAAAAATTCCTCTTGACTTCCACGAAATCTCCAAGAAGGATCCAAGATAGGTTTAAGCAGCCGCACAACTGGTGAGGCATCCGAACGTAGAGTGGAGGGAAAGGAAGAAATTGGACAACAAATTAATTCTGAAATTAATGCCAGAGACTTAGAGGCAACAATTTGGAATATCGGTTTCTGGTTATTAAAAACACAGCTGTTCCTGGAAATCCAGATAGACCACAGGTAAATTTTAAAATTGAATGCCAGAACTTATGAAGAACAGGGACCCGATTCTTAGATGGACGACCGTCATGCCAACTTAAATATAAAGCTGGTACAGATGATTGGGTTGGAAGTGATAATTGAACCCCAGAAAGAACCATTGCCCAAACATTTTTGGCAAATTCACATTCCACAAAAAGATGATCAGCAGTCTCCAATGCCAACAAGCAGAAATAGCAACATAACGGCCCAACAAATCCGCGCTTTAGTAAATTATCACCAGTTAAAGACTTATTTTTCAATAACAACCAAATAAAAAAGTTGACCTTAGCCAGACAGGTATGCCAAACAGATTTCCAGATCTCTGGAGCAAAACAAGACGAAGAAGCTGGTTGAAGAAACTTGAGACCATTGGCAGCAGAGTATTCTCCATCGTGACCCCAACCCCACCGATCATGCTGGGAGAAACAAATAGGAGCCAGACCAGAGAGAAGTGGGAGCAATACAGATTTTTGGGACTCAAGACAAACCGAGAGATCTGGGAAACTCCAACCAATCCAAAATCCATCGAGATCCCACATACATATATCAGTAAGACGTAAAAGTCCTTTATTCTTAGACCAATTCATAAAATCAGAGATTTGTAGAATAGAGGAAAGAGGAGGTTTCCTGGAGATATAATCCTCCCATAGAAGAGTTCTCAACCCATTACCTAGTATTCTAAAAAGTTGATGGCAGAAGAATTCAAATCCTTTCCTACAGGAATTCCAAATTGTTGAAACTGTAGGTGTATTAACAGCTGAAATATTTCTTAATGTACCTCCTTTCAAGTACTTCATCTTAAAGATTCTACTGATAGGATGCTTCAGATCATCAAACAACTGCCAAATTAGCTTCCCTGTCATTGCCAAATTAGCATGAGCTGGATCACGAATTTGTAGACCTCCTTCTGACATAGGACACTTAAGATCCTCCCATTTCACCAAATGAATTTTATTTTTCCCATGCTTTCCGCCATTCCAGAGAAAATCTCATAGAATCTTAGCAATTTGGGATGAAATCGACTTACGAGCCAAAAGCAGAGTGGACTGGAACACTAGATAAGCTGAGAGGACAGATTTAATCAGAATCAATTTCCTGGCTTTAGACAACCACTGACCACCCCAATAAGTGATTTTTTTCGCCAAAACATCAAGCCAAAGATAAGGAGTGGTCTTACCAAGGGTTAAAAGAATCCCAAGATACGTAGTCTTATCCCACTTATCATATCCAGAGAATCCAAAGAAATCTGATATCCGGTGTAAGGCACCTTGGTCTACATTCCATCCATAAACCCCAATTTTACTTTTGTTTATCAAAGCTCCTGAACTTTGACACAATTTTAGGAGAACAACATTAAAATCCCGAGCAATTCTCAGAGAGGCCCCTCCAAGGAGAAGGGAATCATCTGCAAAAAGAGCATGATTGATAGGGTCAATTCCCCTGGCTATCTTAATACCTGGCAAAAACCTTGCTTCCTTTTCAGCTGAGATTTTTTTGCTAAGGGATTCAGCCATCAAAATGTACAAGAAATGAGACATAGGGCAGCCTTGACGCAGACCTCTAGAGGCTCTGAAAAATTTAGATGGCCTACCATTAACTAAAGGTGCTACCCATGGCTGATTCGTGCAAGCTTTAATCAGATTTACAAACTCAGGACAAAAACCAAAAGAGATAAGAACATCATAGAGGAAGGGCAGCTTCACTCAATCGAAGTCGTTCTTATTGTCCAGCTTTATAAGCATGCCTTTTTCATTCCTATGAAAGCTGGTATGGATAGCTTCTTGATCTTGAATGACATTGTCAACTATGTGCCTGCCTTTAACAAAACCCCCCTGAAGAGGTGAAATCAACTTGTCGAGCAAGGGCTTGAACCTGTTGGCTAAAAGATTGGCTATGATTTTGTAAGAAGAGTTACACAAGGAAATTGGTTGAAAACTATCAAAGGAGGACGGATTGACGTCTTTAGGGATGAGGGCAAGAAAAGTTGAATTAGTACATCCACCCAAATTTACTTTTCTCTCAAAATCCAGGACCATACGCAGCAGATCAGATTTGATTATAGGCCAACAGACTTTAAAAAAATGAATGGAATAGCCATTAGGCCCAGGGGCTTTGTCCAACTCCATAGCCCAGATGACCTCTACTATTTCCCTTTCCGAGAAAGGCCTCATTAAATCTATATTTTCCTCATTACTTACTAAAGAAGGAACATGATTCAGGAACTCCTTTGAGACTTCTTCATCATAGATACCATCATCTTGAAACAACTTCTAAAAGTGAGAATAAGCTGCCTATTTTAAAGGGTCTTGCCCTTTGATAACAACTCCATCATCATTAGATATCATCCCACAGAAAAATTTGTTTCCCACTGCCAGGGATTTGATATAGATGTTGTTGAAAATTATCATTTCCTCTTTTACAGAGATTCCAAATTGTTGTGCCTAAGGGGATGGGAGAAGTTTTAATATTTCTCCGAGATTTTCCCTTCAGGTATTTTTTTCTAAAAATCTTACTGACCTCATGATTTTTATCTGCATATAACTGCCAGATAAGCTTTCCTCTCATTACCAAGTTTACCAATTCAGGGTCCCGGATTTGCAGACCACCCTTTGAGATGTCTAGACTTGGAAATGTCATATTTTCATCCACTTTTCCTTTCGCTATTCCTCACATTTCATCACCCCATTAACCTTTTATCATACCATTTCCATACATATATTTGGGTTTCACCTTATTATTTTCCACTTTATTCATTTTAGTATTATAAGTGAATTTATGATTAAATATTAGAAATTAACATGTTTTTCACGAATATCTCAAGTATGGATGAGCTTTGCAATGTGTAGGAATATGTGAAGGATTAATTCAAAGAAAAGACTTCTTGAATATCTCCTCCACTGTTACAGCTGATTTTTTTTAACAAGAATGTTTAGAGTTTTAAATTGAATAGGTGGCAAAGCTACAAAACAAAATTACATCATAGAGGTCAATAAGATTTTTCCTCTCATAACCGTAGTTGGAACATAAAAAATCTGAAAGAACAAACAACCTATAAGAGACACAGTCCATCCCAACTCAAAAGAGATTAAAGAGTAGGCTATCCTAATTACTGGGAACCCGAATTGACAACATTGAGAAATTACATAAAATCATACTGGAAAAACTTGAATTGGTATTCAATAAAGCCCAAAGGTGCTCTAAAACCAGAGCTTTCTTTTTTCCTTGAAAACGTTGGCTCATGCACTGCTGAACTCCATCAAAATTAATCAAAAGCATATTGCATGAAATCAATTCCAAGAGACGGTCTACTTGTAATACAGTCTTCCTGCCAAACTAAAACGAACCTTAACAGGATAACACGCATGATTTCTTATGTAGCTTGCAGGCATTTGGCTGTGGCTAGATTTGGGTATTTTCCCTTCCCTCGCTAACCAACATAATGCATGACCCAAGTCAAGATCACCTCTTTGAAAGAAGAAGCAATATCCTCGAATTTGTTCGGATTCACCACAACATACTAACAAATGTCGTTCTTCCTGAAAATTTAAAAGAGGAACAACCATCATTGGCCAGAATTCTCCCAGCAGTTAACCAAGGCAGCAAACTTACTGGATGCTTATGGAATTGAGTGGAAAGAGCTAGTCTACCCGTTAATACTGAGAAATCTAGGAGAAAGGCAACATGCCTTATTTGCCAAAGCATCTGATGGTTTATTTAGTTCCCGTAAAATATGAACTACCTTCATCCTTTCAAATGCTTTCAGATTTCTCCTAATTCGCTGAAGAATTGCATTCAAGGCAAAGTTACTGAGGCTAATTGAAGAGTTTAGAGAATTTATCAGAAGCTCGGTGTCACCATAGATTAGAACCGCCTGAAACGCTTTTTCCTTATCTAGTTGGGTTGCCATTAGCAAACTGTAACCTACCGCCTGATTGTTGGTCATGATACCTAGCCCCCAATAGAGCCTGAAAGTAGAAAGTCTATCCAGAGATAGAACCAGACCACCAACACTTGAAACCCCGAGATTCCCTTTTGAAGCTCCGTTGAAAAAAATGACGGCTGAAGGAGAACTCCACCACAAAGAGAAAAATTCCTCTTGACTTCCACGAAATCTCCAGGAAGGATCCAAGACAGGTTTAAGCAGCCGTACAACTGGTGAGGCATCCGAACGTAGAGAGGAGGGCAAGGAAGAAATTGGACAACAAATTAATTCTGAAACTAATGCCAGAGACTTAGAGGCAACAATTTGGAATATCGGTTTCTGGTTATTAAAAACACAGGTGTTCCTGGAAATCCAGATAGACCATAGGGTAAATTTCAAAATTGAATGCCAGAACTTATGAAGAACAGGGACCCGATTCTTAGATGGACGACCGTCATGCCAACTTAAATATAAAGCTGGTACAGATGATTGGGTTGGAAGTGATAATTGAACCCCAGAAAGAACCATTGCCCAAATTTGTTGGCAAATTCACTTTCCACAAAAAGATGATCAGCAGTCTCCAATACCGACAAGCAGAAACAACAACAAAACGGCCCAACAAATCCTTGCTTTAGTAAATTATCACCAGTTAAAGACTTATTTTTCAATAACAACCAAATAAAAAAGTTGACCTTAGCCAGACAGGTATGCCAAACAGATTTCCAGATCTCTGTAGCAAAATAAGATGGAGAAGCTGGTTGAAGAAACTTGAGACCATTGGCAGCAGAGTATTCTCCATCGTGAACCCAACCCCACCGATCATGCTCGGAGAAACAAATAGGAGCCAGACCAGAGAGAAGTGGGAGCAATACAGATTTTTGGGACTCAAGACAAACCGAGAGATCTGGGAAACTCCAACCAATCCAAAATCCATCGAGATCCCACATACATATATCAGCAAGGCGTAAAAGTCCTTTATTCTTAGACCAATTCATAAAATCAGAGATTTGTAGAATAGATGAAAGAGGAGGTTTCCTGGAGATATAATCCTCCCATAGAAGAGTTCTCAACCCATTACCTGGTATTCTAAAAAGCTGATGGCAGAAGAATTCAAATCCTTTCCTACAGGAATTCCAAATTGTTGAACCTGTAGGCGTATTAACAGCTGAAATATTTCTTAATGTACCTCCTTTCAAGTACTTCATCTTAAAGATTCTGCTGACAGGATGCTTTAGATCATCAAACAACTGCCAAATTAGCTTCCCTGTCATTGCCAAATTAGCAAGAGCTGGATCATGAATTTGTAGACCTCCTTCTGACATAGGACACTTAAGATCCTCCCATTTCACCAAATGAATTTTATTTTTCCCATGCTTTCCACCATTCCAGAGAAAATCTCACAGAATCTTAGCAATTTGGGATGAAATCGACTTAGGAGCCAAAAGCAGAGTGGACTGGAACACTAGATAAGCTGAGAGGACAGATTTAATCAGAATCAATTTCCTGGCTTTAGACAACCACTGACCACCCCAATAAGTGATTTTTTTTGCCAAAACATCAAGCCAAAGAGAAGGAGTGGTCTTACCAAGGGTTAAAGGAATCCCAAGATACATAATCTTATCCCACTTATCATATCCAGAGAATCCAAAGAAATCTGATATCCGGTGTAAGGCACCTTGGTCTACATTCCATCCATAAACCCCACTTTTACTTTTGTTTATCAAAGCTCCTGAACTTTGACAGAATTTTAGGAGAACAACATTAAAATCCTGAGCAATTGTCAGAGATGCCCCTCGAAGGAGAAGGGAATCATCTGCAAAAAGAGCATGATTGATAGGGTCAATTCCCATGGCTATCTTAATACCTGGTAAAAACCCTGCTTCCTTTTCAACTAAGAGTTTTTTGCTAAGGTATGTAGCCATCAAAATGTACAAGAAATGAGACATAGGGCAGCCTTGACGCAGACCTCTAGAGGCTATGAAAAATTCATATGGCCTACCATTAACTAAAGGTGCTACCCAGGGCTGATTCGTGCAAGCTTTAATCAGATTTACAAACTTAGGACAAAAACCAAAAGAGATAAGAACATCATAGAGGAAGGGAAGCTTCACTCGATCGAAGTCGTTCTTCATGTCCAGCTTTATAAGCATGCCTTTTTCATTCCTATGAAAGCTAGTATGGTTAGCTTCTTGATCTTGAATGACATTGTCAACTATGTGCCTGCCTTTAACAAACCCCCCCTGAAGAGGTGAAATCAACTTGTCGAGCAAGGGCTTGAACCTGTTGGCTAAAAGCTTGGCTATGATTTTGTAAGAAGAGTTACACAAGGAAATTGGTTGAAATCTATCAAAGGAGGATGGATTGACGTCTTTAGGGATGAGGGCAAGAAAAGTTGAATTAGTACATCCACCCAAATTTACTTTTCTCTGAAAATCCAGGACCATACGCAGCAGATCAGATTTGATTATGGGACAACAGACTTTAAAAAAATGAATGGAATAGCCATTAGGCCCAGGGGCTTTGTCCAACTCCATAACCCAGATGACCTCTACTATTTCCCTTTCCGAGAAAGGCCTCATTAAATCTATATTTTCCTCATTACTTACTAAAGAAGGAACATGATTCAGGAACTCCTTTGAGACTTCTTCATCTTAGATACCATCATCTTGAAACAACTTCTAAAAGTGAGATTAAGCTGCCTATTTTAAAGTGTCTTGCCCTTTGATAACAACTCCATCATCATTAGTAATCTTCGAAATATGATTTCAAGAGAGTCTGGCTCTACATTGATGGTGAAAGAAAGCAGAATTCCTATCTCTAGCTTTAAGCCAGATGCTTCAAGATTTTAACCTGAGATGCTCCTCCTCAACCTTGAAAGCTTGAGAGGTAAGGTATTGAGCTTCCCTTTCAAGCGCTATTTGGGAAAGAGATACATCACAATTTTCCATCCCAATCTGAATTTTAGTTAGCTTATCAACATTATTTTTTCTACTGAGCGAAGGAGAAGAAAGGGGGACTCTGAGCCAATTCTTCAGCGCGATTTTAATCTACTTCAATTTCTATTCCCAGACATAACTGGGAGAACCGTGCACTGACTGAGACCAAGCCTGTTTGACAGTTTTCAAAAAACCTTCACGTTCAATCCAGAGTGGACAGAACCGGAAGGGAATAGGGCCAAGCTGCTCCTCCTTTTCAAAAACCAATGCAATAGGATGATGATCCGATGAGAGTTTAGGGAGGATTTTGGAGGAAATAAGTTGATTTCTATCCAGCAGAGAACTTTGGACTAAAAACTTGTCTAAACGAGCAAAAATACTAGCGGCCCCGACCCTTTGGTTTGGCCACGTGAATCGCCCTGTCTTGGGTTTTAAGTAAATCAATTTCCATGATTGAATTAATTCTTCAACTAAATCTTGCATGTAATATTTACCATGAATGCCACCTTTCTTTTCATTCGGCACAAGGGTAAATTTAAATCGCTGGCTAAGATAATGTTTACAGGAGATTTGCTCTTTAGAAATTCAGATAATGATAACCAACACTCTTTTTTTTCCAAATTATTAATAGGGACGTAAAGATTGAACAAGGCATAAGTGGTTTTACTGGAGCAATGGTATATTTCGATAAAAATTAAATGCTGCGTGGTGTACCAATTTAACAACTGGTAATTCTCATCACGCCATAGAGTTGCAATTCCCCCACTGGAGCCTCTGGCACTTACTGATTTACCTGCATGTAAATTCCATTTATTTTTACCAATGAGGAGAGTCGTTGCCCCATCGATTTTAGACTCCTGGAGAAGTAGGATATCAGAAGGGGCCATCTTCAATAAATTTGTTATTGCTTCAGCTTTGGCTGGGTTCCCCAAACCCCTAACTTGCATTACTTACCCAAAGGAGAGGGAGTAATTGCTCCCTTTGGAGGTCTGTTTCTTTTATTCCTTCCATAAGACATCTCTATAGTAGCCTGACTGCCTTGGGTCTTGAGCCTTTCTGCCTCTACTTCCCGAAGTTCCTTTTGAGACTTCCTGCCTTTTTTGGATTGCTCAAAAGACTCATCTTCTGAAGAACCAGAACTAACTCCATGCTTCTTCCGCGCAATATCTGCATAAGAGGGACTAATCTCCTTAGGAAGAGGAGTAACTTCAGGACTCAAAAAGGAAGAATCAGCTCGATCCTTTAGAACAATAGATTCATCTATACCAATGTCTAGAGTATCTAATTGCTCCATTTCACCTTCTTCAAGAATGTTTTCAGTGGAACTTAAAACAGAGAATGGATTAGGGGCTGCCTTGAGGGAGATAACCACATGTGAAGCACTAGGACCCTCAGCTGCAGGAGCCCCTGAGACAGATTTAACTTCTTTCGCTTTCTTTCTAGCTCCCTGGTTGGAATTTCCTTTCTGAACTTGAGTCCACTGATCTTCTTTCTCTATTATGGTGACTTCTTCTATTCTTTTTTTGCAACTTCGAGCAAAATGCCCATAACCATGACAAAATCGGCATTTAAACGGGATTTGCTCATAATCCAACTCCTGAATATAGGACCACTCTTGTAACGTCCCCGACCCTCTGACCAGTGAGGAGGACGCTACCAAACAAACAAAAACCTCCGAGCAAATAGCCCCATGAACATGTACATACATATAAACTGACATAAAAAGATTGGAAGTAAAAACATGCAGAGATGCATAAGTGTTTAACATACAGCGGAAGCAAAACCATACTTTTCAGCATTAAACATGTTCATCATAATTCATTAGCAGTAAATATGATTGCAGAAACAAAATAGTCAAGAATACTTGTCTTATCAAGAACTCGTCCCACAACCAGCTATGCCGCTGCAACGTTCCACCCAACCATAGGCCAGTGTGCTCATCAATCTCTCAGCAACACTTCCACCCCCGAGCTAGTCATGATTCCCCAAGGAATAAGGGACTAAGCAGGATTACACATTGCCAAGGATACACAAATCAGCCAAGCCAACACAGTAGGGTTTATCAGGCCGTCAAGGAGCTAGGAAAAGCTGAATGGTGAGCTCATTGAAGAGCTAAGGACTCCTACACCAGAACTAGCATGACTTCTAGGACATCCACACACACCCAACACCAGAAAATCAGTCCCTTCTCTGCTACACAGTCCCTCAGGCCCTGACCTCCCTTCCAGTGCTATTCAAGGGTTGTGGAGAAGAAAGCCAACCCTCTAGCTCTGTCTGTGTGGTTCCCAGACACACTAGGTTTATCAAGCAACCCAAGCCTTCATTCCCAATCGAACACAGTTCGAAGACCAACCACGGCATACATGCAGCAAAACCAAACAGTTCACGGCTTTGTGGAAACGAGATGGCAACCAAATGGTGAACGCAGCTCAGGCTAAACAAATGATTCAGAGTTGTTGTTCGCCCTAGCGTGGCCAAAACAACTCAGCAACAACCCCCAAAACGTAATGGATCCCACAACAACCAAATTATGGATGAAACCAACATCAACCACATTCGTGGATGAAACCAACATCATCCACGTTCATGGATGAACCAACAGTAACCACAACATGAATGAACCTACCGCAGACCACACCTCATGGGAAGAATGACAGCAACCCCCAAATCGTGAAAATGGATCCTTCACAGGAAATCGTGGGTGACAGGAAACAACCCCCTCCAGCCCTCTGTGTGAGGAAAAGATGAAGAATCCCCAACCTATACGTGAGGAAAACAACTCCAGTCGGTGTGTGAGGAAAAATAGAATGATTCTTTGCATGAGGATGGACAAGGATGGAAGAATGGGTTAGTGGTTTCCCTGCCCACATGAAGATGGAGAGGCTATTGGTGGAGTGTACGTGTGGGCAAGGACGGACAATCCTGCCACCCACCACTACCCAGCAATAACTGCCCCTAACTAACAACATAAGTTTTAAATGGGTGGTTGACACATGCCTTTTTCCCCATTGGTTCAAGGTTCAATAATTCCCCCTCCCTATCCTTAGGAAATCATGCCCTTTTCATTATTGTTGCACCGCCATAGCTGGTTGTAGGTTTTTAAATAATTTTGCATATTTACATGACGCCAAAACTATGACGTGCCCAATAGCATGATATACCATTGGTAACGATTCCAATTGCCGAAACATAACACAAGCAAATCAATGGTGGGGATTTTGCCTTTAGCTCCGCACCACGATTAATTACAATATAGACATCATGTATCTTTTAATGCAAACAGGGTCAAAACTGGGGTATTACAATCCCCTCCCCCTTGGAATAACACCGTCCTCGGTGTTCCAATACTTAGGACTACATATACAATTTACACATCCAAAATTTCAAAATTTTGCAAATCTGTCCTATGTTCAATTATTTACTTTGAACTTTCAAGACCAAGCCCTTTGGCTTCCAAGAGCTTCCCCTGCTGGTTCTCAGCTTTCGGCTCATCCCCAAGTCTAGGAACTTTGTGGCTGCTAACCTCTTGATGTTCCCTTGTTGGGTAGTCCCGACGGTAATGATGTCCTCTGCATTTCCAACATTTCGCTAGCTGCTTCATCTTTACTTGCTCAATTTCTTTTGAGTCTTCATGCCTGGAATGTTTCTTAACAAACTGCTTGGACGAATGTCCCATCATTGATCCACTTTCCTTGCCTTTACAGATTTCCCCCAGAAGGT